>CM069858.1:3486461-3521000 GCA_036172795.1 Pelodytes ibericus | reverse complement strand
CTATGTATTATTATCAGTCTATTCCCAATAGATGTGCAGGATTGGATGGCGGCCCATCCATTCTATTAATATATCTCCCATGCTGCTATGTATTATTATCAGTCTATTCCCAATAGATGTACAGGATTGGATGGCGGCCCATCCATTCTATTAATATATCTCCCATGCTGCTATGTATTATTATCAGTCTATTTCCAATAGATGTGCAGGATTGGATGGCGGCCCATCCATTCTATTAATATATCTCCCATGCTGCTATGTATTATTATCAGTCTATTTCCAATAGATGTGCAGGATTGGATGGCGGCCCATCCATTCTATTAATATATCTCCCATGCTGCTATGTATTATTATCAGTCTATTTCCAATAGATGTGCAGGATTGGATGGCGGCCCATCCATTCTATTAATATATCTCCCATGCTGCTATGTATTATTATCAGTCTATTTCCAATAGATGTACAGGATTGGATGGCGGCCCATCCATTCTATTAATATATCTCCCATGCTGCTATGTATTATTATCAGTCTATTTCCAATAGATGTACAGGATTGGATGGCGGCCCATCCATTCTATTAATATATCTCCCATGCTGCTATGTATTATTATCAGTCTATTCCCAATAGATGTGCAGGATTGGATGGCGGCCCATCCATTCTATTAATATATCTCCCATGCTGCTATGTATTATTATCAGTCTATTTCCAATAGATGTGCAGGATTGGATGGCGGCCCATCCATTCTATTAATATATCTCCCATGCTGCTATGTATTATTATCAGTCTATTCCCAATAGATGTACAGGATTGGATGGCGGCCCATCCATTCTATTAATATATCTCCCATGCTGCTATGTATTATTATCAGTCTATTTCCAATAGATGTGCAGGATTGGATGGCGGCCCATCCATTCTATTAATATATCTCCCATGCTGCTATGTATTATTATCAGTCTATTCCCAATAGATGTACAGGATTGGATGGCGGCCCATCCATTCTATTAACATATCTCCCATGCTGCTATGTATTATTATCAGTCTATTCCCAATAGATGTGCAGGATTGGATGGCGGCCCATCCATTCTATTAACATATCTCCCATGCTGCTATGTATTATTATCAGTCTATTCCAATAGATGTGCAGGATTGGATGGCGGCCCATCCATTCTATTAATATATCTCCCATGCTGCTATGTATTATTATCAGTCTATTCCCAATAGATGTACAGGATTGGATGGCGGCCCATCCATTCTATTAATATATCTCCCATGCTGCTATGTATTATTATCAGTCTATTCCCAATAGATGTACAGGATTGGATGGCGGCCCATCCATTCTATTAATATATCTCCCATGCTGCTATGTATTATTATCAGTCTATTCCCAATAGATGTACAGGATTGGATGGCGGCCCATCCATTCTATTAATATATCTCCCATGCTGCTATGTATTATTATCAGTCTATTTCCAATAGATGTGCAGGATTGGATGGCGGCCCATCCATTCTATTAATATATCTCCCATGCTGCTATGTATTATTATCAGTCTATTCCCAATAGATGTGCAGGATTGGATGGCGGCCCATCCATTCTATTAATATATCTCCCATGCTGCTATGTATTATTATCAGTCTATTCCCAATAGATGTACAGGATTGGATGGCGGCCCATCCATTCTATTAATATATCTCCCATGCTGCTATGTATTATTATCAGTCTATTCCCAATAGATGTACAGGATTGGATGGCGGCCCATCCATTCTATTAATATATCTCCCATGCTGCTATGTATTATTATCAGTCTATTCCCAATAGATGTACAGGATTGGATGGCGGCCCATCCATTCTATTAATATATCTCCCATGCTGCTATGTATTATTATCAGTCTATTCCCAATAGATGTGCAGGATTGGATGGCGGCCCATCCATTCTATTAATATATCTCCCATGCTGCTATGTATTATTATCAGTCTATTCCCAATAGATGTACAGGATTGGATGGCGGCCCATCCATTCTATTAATATATCTCCCATGCTGCTATGTATTATTATCAGTCTATTCCCAATAGATGTACAGGATTGGATGGCGGCCCATCCATTCTATTAATATATCTCCCATGCTGCTATGTATTATTATCAGTCTATTTCCAATAGATGTGCAGGATTGGATGGCGGCCCATCCATTCTATTAATATATCTCCCATGCTGCTATGTATTATTATCAGTCTATTCCCAATAGATGTACAGGATTGGATGGCGGCCCATCCATTCTATTAATATATCTCCCATGCTGCTATGTATTATTATCAGTCTATTCCCAATAGATGTGCAGGATTGGATGGCGGCCCATCCATTCTATTAATATATCTCCCATGCTGCTATGTATTATTATCAGTCTATTCCCAATAGATGTGCAGGATTGGATGGCGGCCCATCCATTCTATTAATATATCTCCCATGCTGCTATGTATTATTATCAGTCTATTTCCAATAGATGTACAGGATTGGATGGCGGCCCATCCATTCTATTAATATATCTCCCATGCTGCTATGTATTATTATCAGTCTATTCCCAATAGATGTGCAGGATTGGATGGCGGCCCATCCATTCTATTAATATATCTCCCATGCTGCTATGTATTATTATCAGTCTATTCCCAATAGATGTACAGGATTGGATGGCGGCCCATCCATTCTATTAATATATCTCCCATGCTGCTATGTATTATTATCAGTCTATTTCCAATAGATGTGCAGGATTGGATGGCGGCCCATCCATTCTATTAATATATCTCCCATGCTGCTATGTATTATTATCAGTCTATTCCCAATAGATGTACAGGATTGGATGGCGGCCCATCCATTCTATTAATATATCTCCCATGCTGCTATGTATTATTATCAGTCTATTCCCAATAGATGTACAGGATTGGATGGCGGCCCATCCATTCTATTAATATATCTCCCATGCTGCTATGTATTATTATCAGTCTATTCCCAATAGATGTACAGGATTGGATGGCGGCCCATCCATTCTATTAATATATCTCCCATGCTGCTATGTATTATTATCAGTCTATTCCCAATAGATGTACAGGATTGGATGGCGGCCCATCCATTCTATTAATATATCTCCCATGCTGCTATGTATTATTATCAGTCTATTCCCAATAGATGTACAGGATTGGATGGCGGCCCATCCATTCTATTAATATATCTCCCATGCTGCTATGTATTATTATCAGTCTATTCCCAATAGATGTACAGGATTGGATGGCGGCCCATCCATTCTATTAATATATCTCCCATGCTGCTATGTATTATTATCAGTCTATTTCCAATAGATGTGCAGGATTGGATGGCGGCCCATCCATTCTATTAATATATCTCCCATGCTGCTATGTATTATTATCAGTCTATTTCCAATAGATGTGCAGGATTGGATGGCGGCCCATCCATTCTATTAATATATCTCCCATGCTGCTATGTATTATTATCAGTCTATTCCCAATAGATGTGCAGGATTGGATGGCGGCCCATCCATTCTATTAATATATCTCCCATGCTGCTATGTATTATTATCAGTCTATTCCCAATAGATGTGCAGGATTGGATGGCGGCCCATCCATTCTATTAATATATCTCCCATGCTGCTATGTATTATTATCAGTCTATTTCCAATAGATGTGCAGGATTGGATGGCGGCCCATCCATTCTATTAATATATCTCCCATGCTGCTATGTATTATTATCAGTCTATTCCAATAGATGTGCAGGATTGGATGGCGGCCCATCCATTCTATTAATATATCTCCCATGCTGCTATGTATTATTATCAGTCTATTCCCAATAGATGTGCAGGATTGGATGGCGGCCCATCCATTCTATTAATATATCTCCCATGCTGCTATGTATTATTATCAGTCTATTTCCAATAGATGTGCAGGATTGGATGGCGGCCCATCCATTCTATTAATATATCTCCCATGCTGCTATGTATTATTATCAGTCTATTCCCAATAGATGTACAGGATTGGATGGCGGCCCATCCATTCTATTAATATATCTCCCATGCTGCTATGTATTATTATCAGTCTATTCCCAATAGATGTGCAGGATTGGATGGCGGCCCATCCATTCTATTAATATATCTCCCATGCTGCTATGTATTATTATCAGTCTATTCCCAATAGATGTGCAGGATTGGATGGCGGCCCATCCATTCTATTAATATATCTCCCATGCTGCTATGTATTATTATCAGTCTATTCCCAATAGATGTGCAGGATTGGATGGCGGCCCATCCATTCTATTAATATATCTCCCATGCTGCTATGTATTATTATCAGTCTATTTCCAATAGATGTGCAGGATTGGATGGCGGCCCATCCATTCTATTAATATATCTCCCATGCTGCTATGTATTATTATCAGTCTATTCCCAATAGATGTGCAGGATTGGATGGCGGCCCATCCATTCTATTAATATATCTCCCATGCTGCTATGTATTATTATCAGTCTATTTCCAATAGATGTACAGGATTGGATGGCGGCCCATCCATTCTATTAATATATCTCCCATGCTGCTATGTATTATTATCAGTCTATTTCCAATAGATGTGCAGGATTGGATGGCGGCCCATCCATTCTATTAATATATCTCCCATGCTGCTATGTATTATTATCAGTCTATTCCCAATAGATGTACAGGATTGGATGGCGGCCCATCCATTCTATTAATATATCTCCCATGCTGCTATGTATTATTATCAGTCTATTTCCAATAGATGTACAGGATTGGATGGCGGCCCATCCATTCTATTAATATATCTCCCATGCTGCTATGTATTATTATCAGTCTATTTCCAATAGATGTACAGGATTGGATGGCGGCCCATCCATTCTATTAATATATCTCCCATGCTGCTATGTATTATTATCAGTCTATTTCCAATAGATGTGCAGGATTGGATGGCGGCCCATCCATTCTATTAATATATCTCCCATGCTGCTATGTATTATTATCAGTCTATTCCCAATAGATGTACAGGATTGGATGGCGGCCCATCCATTCTATTAATATATCTCCCATGCTGCTATGTATTATTATCAGTCTATTTCCAATAGATGTGCAGGATTGGATGGCGGCCCATCCATTCTATTAATATATCTCCCATGCTGCTATGTATTATTATCAGTCTATTCCCAATAGATGTACAGGATTGGATGGCGGCCCATCCATTCTATTAATATATCTCCCATGCTGCTATGTATTATTATCAGTCTATTCCCAATAGATGTACAGGATTGGATGGCGGCCCATCCATTCTATTAATATATCTCCCATGCTGCTATGTATTATTATCAGTCTATTCCCAATAGATGTGCAGGATTGGATGGCGGCCCATCCATTCTATTAATATATCTCCCATGCTGCTATGTATTATTATCAGTCTATTTCGAATAGATGTACAGGATTGTATGGCGGCGTATCCATTCTATTAATATATCTCCCATGCTGCTATGTATTATTATCAGTCTATTCCCAATAGATGTACAGGATTGGATGGCGGCCCATCCATTCTATTAATATATCTCCCATGCTGCTATGTATTATTATCAGTCTATTCCCAATAGATGTACAGGATTGGATGGCGGCCCATCCATTCAATTAATATATCTCCCATGCTGCTATGTATTATTATCAGTCTATTTCCAATAGATGTACAGGATTGGATGGCGGCCCATCCATTCTATTAATATATCTCCCATGCTGCTATGTATTATTATCAGTCTATTTCCAATAGATGTACAGGATTGGATGGCGGCCCATCCATTCTATTAATATATCTCCCATGCTGCTATGTATTATTATCAGTCTATTTCCAATAGATGTGCAGGATTGGATGGCGGCACATCCATTCTATTAATATATCTCCCATGCTGCTATGTATTATTATCAGTCTATTCCCAATAGATGTACAGGATTGGATGGCGGCCCATCCATTCTATTAATATATCTCCCATGCTGCTATGTATTATTATCAGTCTATTTCCAATAGATGTGCAGGATTGGATGGCGGCCCATCCATTCTATTAATATATCTCCCATGCTGCTATGTATTATTATCAGTCTATTCCCAATAGATGTACAGGATTGGATGGCGGCCCATCCATTCTATTAATATATCTCCCATGCTGCTATGTATTATTATCAGTCTATTCCCAATAGATGTACAGGATTGGATGGCGGCCCATCCATTCTATTAATATATCTCCCATGCTGCTATGTATTATTATCAGTCTATTCCCAATAGATGTGCAGGATTGGATGGCGGCCCATCCATTCTATTAATATATCTCCCATGCTGCTATGTATTATTATCAGTCTATTTCGAATAGATGTACAGGATTGTATGGCGGCGTATCCATTCTATTAATATATCTCCCATGCTGCTATGTATTATTATCAGTCTATTCCCAATAGATGTACAGGATTGGATGGCGGCCCATCCATTCTATTAATATATCTCCCATGCTGCTATGTATTATTATCAGTCTATTTCCAATAGATGTGCAGGATTGGATGGCGGCGTATCCATTCTATTAATATATCTCCCATGCTGCTATGTATTATTATCAGTCTATTCCCAATAGATGTACAGGATTGGATGGCGGCCCATCCATTCTATTAATATATCTCCCATGCTGCTATGTATTATTATCAGTCTATTTCCAATAGATGTACAGGATTGGATGGCGGCCCATCCATTCTATTAATATATCTCCCATGCTGCTATGTATTATTATCAGTCTATTCCCAATAGATGTGCAGGATTGGATGGCGGCCCATCCATTCTATTAATATATCTCCCATGCTGCTATGTATTATTATCAGTCTATTCCCAATAGATGTGCAGGATTGGATGGCGGCCCATCCATTCTATTAATATATCTCCCATGCTGCTATGTATTATTATCAGTCTATTTCCAATAGATGTACAGGATTGGATGGCGGCCCATCCATTCTATTAATATATCTCCCATGCTGCTATGTATTATTATCAGTCTATTTCCAATAGATGTGCAGGATTGGATGGCGGCCCATCCATTCTATTAATATATCTCCCATGCTGCTATGTATTATTATCAGTCTATTCCCAATAGATGTACAGGATTGGATGGCGGCGTATCCATTCTATTAATATATCTCCCATGCTGCTATGTATTATTATCAGTCTATTTCCAATAGATGTGCAGGATTGGATGGCGGCCCATCCATTCTATTAATATATCTCCCATGCTGCTATGTATTATTATCAGTCTATTTCCAATAGATGTGCAGGATTGGATGGCGGCCCATCCATTCTATTAATATATCTCCCATGCTGCTATGTATTATTATCAGTCTATTTCCAATAGATGTACAGGATTGGATGGCGGCCCATCCATTCTATTAATATATCTCCCATGCTGCTATGTATTATTATCAGTCTATTTCCAATAGATGTGCAGGATTGGATGGCGGCCCATCCATTCTATTAATATATCTCCCATGCTGCTATGTATTATTATCAGTCTATTCCCAATAGATGTACAGGATTGGATGGCGGCCCATCCATTCTATTAATATATCTCCCATGCTGCTATGTATTATTATCAGTCTATTTCCAATAGATGTGCAGGATTGGATGGCGGCCCATCCATTCTATTAATATATCTCCCATGCTGCTATGTATTATTATCAGTCTATTTCCAATAGATGTGCAGGATTGGATGGCGGCCCATCCATTCTATTAATATATCTCCCATGCTGCTATGCATTATTATCAGTCTATTTCCAATAGATGTGCAGGATTGGATGGCGGCCCATCCATTCTATTAATATATCTCCCATGCTGCTATGTATTATTATCAGTCTATTCCCAATAGATGTACAGGATTGGATGGCGGCGTATCCATTCTATTAATATATCTCCCATGCTGCTATGTATTATTATCAGTCTATTCCCAATAGATGTGCAGGATTGTATGGCGGCCCATCCATTCTATTAATATATCTCCCATGCTGCTATGTATTATTATCAGTCTATTTCCAATAGATGTACAGGATTGGATGGCGGCCCATCCATTCTATTAATATATCTCCCATGCTGCTATGTATTATTATCAGTCTATTTCCAATAGATGTACAGGATTGGATGGCGGCCCATCCATTCTATTAATATATCTCCCATGCTGCTATGTATTATTATCAGTCTATTCCCAATAGATGTGCAGGATTGGATGGCGGCCCATCCATTCTATTAATATATCTCCCATGCTGCTATGTATTATTATCAGTCTATTTCCAATAGATGTGCAGGATTGGATGGCGGCCCATCCATTCTATTAATATATCTCCCATGCTGCTATGTATTATTATCAGTCTATTCCCAATAGATGTACAGGATTGGATGGCGGCGTATCCATTCTATTAATATATCTCCCATGCTGCTATGTATTATTATCAGTCTATTTCCAATAGATGTGCAGGATTGGATGGCGGCCCATCCATTCTATTAATATATCTCCCATGCTGCTATGTATTATTATCAGTCTATTTCCAATAGATGTGCAGGATTGGATGGCGGCCCATCCATTCTATTAATATATATCCCATGCTGCTATGTATTATTATCAGTCTATTCCCAATAGATGTGCAGGATTGGATGGCGGCGTATCCATTCTATTAATATATCTCCCATGCTGCTATGTATTATTATCAGTCTATTCCCAATAGATGTGCAGGATTGGATGGCGGCCCATCCATTCTATTAATATATCTCCCATGCTGCTATGTATTATTATCAGTCTATTCCCAATAGATGTGCAGGATTGGATGGCGGCCCATCCATTCTATTAATATATCTCCCATGCTGCTATGTATTATTATCAGTCTATTTCCAATAGATGTACAGGATTGGATGGCGGCCCATCCATTCTATTAATATATCTCCCATGCTGCTATGTATTATTATCAGTCTATTTCCAATAGATGTACAGGATTGGATGGCGGCCCATACATTCTATTAATATATCTCCCATGCTGCTATGTATTATTATCAGTCTATTTCCAATAGATGTGCAGGATTGGATGGCGGCGTATCCATTCTATTAATATATCTCCCATGCTGCTATGTATTATTATCAGTCTATTTCCAATAGATGTGCAGGATTGGATGGCGGCCCATCCATTCTATTAATATATCTCCCATGCTGCTATGTATTATTATCAGTCTATTTCCAATAGATGTGCAGGATTGGATGGCGGCCCATCCATTCTATTAATATATCTCCCATGCTGCTATGTATTATTATCAGTCTATTTCCAATAGATGTGCAGGATTGGATGGCGGCCCATCCATTCTATTAATATATCTCCCATGCTGCTATGTATTATTATCAGTCTATTTCCAATAGATGTGCAGGATTGGATGGCGGCCCATCCATTCTATTAATATATCTCCCATGCTGCTATGTATTATTATCAGTCAATTTCCAATAGATGTACAGGATTGGATGGCGGCCCATCCATTCTATTAATATATCTCCCATGCTGCTATGTATTATTATCAGTCTATTTCCAATAGATGTACAGGATTGGATGGCGGCCCATCCATTCTATTAATATATCTCCCATGCTGCTATGTATTATTATCAGTCTATTCCCAATAGATGTGCAGGATTGGATGGCGGCGTATCCATTCTATTAATATATCTCCCATGCTGCTATGTATTATTATCAGTCTATTTCCAATAGATGTGCAGGATTGGATGGCGGCCCATCCATTCTATTAATATATCTCCCATGCTGCTATGTATTATTATCAGTCTATTTCCAATAGATGTGCAGGATTGGATGGCGGCCCATCCATTCTATTAATATATCTCCCATGCTGCTATGTATTATTATCAGTCTATTTCCAATAGATGTGCAGGATTGGATGGCGGCCCATCCATTCTATTAATATATCTCTCATGCTGCTATGTAATATTATCAGTCTATTCCCAATAGATGTGCAGGATTGGATGGCGGCCCATCCATTCTATTAATATATCTCACCATGCTGCTATGTATTATTATCAGTCTATTTCCAATAGATGTGCAGGATTGGATGGCGGCCCATCCATTCTATTAATATATATCCCATGCTGCTATGTATTATTATCAGTCTATTCCCAATAGATGTGCAGGATTGGATGGCGGCCCATCCATTCTATTAATATATCTCCCATGCTGCTATGTATTATTATCAGTCTATTTCCAATAGATGTGCAGGATTGGATGGCGGCCCATCCATTCTATTAATATATCTCCCATGCTGCTATGTATTATTATCAGTCTATTCCCAATAGATGTGCAGGATTGGATGGCGGCCCATCCATTCTATTAATATATCTCCCATGCTGCTATGCATTATTATCAGTCTATTCCCAATAGATGTACAGGATTGGATGGCGGCCCATCCATTCTATTAATATATCTCCCATGCTGCTATGTATTATTATCAGTCTATTTCCAATAGATGTGCAGGATTGGATGGCGGCCCATCCATTCTATTAATATATCTCCCATGCTGCTATGTATTATTATCAGTCTATTTCCAATAGATGTACAGGATTGGATGGCGGCCCATCCATTCTATTAATATATCTCCCATGCTGCTATGTATTATTATCAGTCTATTTCCAATAGATGTGCAGGATTGGATGGCGGCCCATCCATTCTATTAATATATCTCCCATGCTGCTATGTATTATTATCAGTCTATTCCCAATAGATGTACAGGATTGGATGGCGGCCCATCCATTCTATTAATATATCTCCCATGCTGCTATGTATTATTATCAGTCTATTCCCAATAGATGTACAGGATTGGATGGCGGCCCATCCATTCTATTAATATATCTCCCATGCTGCTATGTATTATTATCAGTCTATTCCCAATAGATGTGCAGGATTGGATGGCGGCCCATCCATTCTATTAATATATCTCCCATGCTGCTATGTATTATTATCAGTCTATTTCGAATAGATGTACAGGATTGTATGGCGGCGTATCCATTCTATTAATATATCTCCCATGCTGCTATGTATTATTATCAGTCTATTCCCAATAGATGTACAGGATTGGATGGCGGCCCATCCATTCTATTAATATATCTCCCATGCTGCTATGTATTATTATCAGTCTATTCCCAATAGATGTACAGGATTGGATGGCGGCCCATCCATTCTATTAATATATCTCCCATGCTGCTATGTATTATTATCAGTCTATTTCCAATAGATGTACAGGATTGGATGGCGGCCCATCCATTCTATTAATATATCTCCCATGCTGCTATGTATTATTATCAGTCTATTTCCAATAGATGTACAGGATTGGATGGCGGCCCATCCATTCTATTAATATATCTCCCATGCTGCTATGTATTATTATCAGTCTATTTCCAATAGATGTGCAGGATTGGATGGCGGCCCATCCATTCTATTAATATATCTCCCATGCTGCTATGTATTATTATCAGTCTATTCCCAATAGATGTACAGGATTGGATGGCGGCCCATCCATTCTATTAATATATCTCCCATGCTGCTATGTATTATTATCAGTCTATTTCCAATAGATGTGCAGGATTGGATGGCGGCCCATCCATTCTATTAATATATCTCCCATGCTGCTATGTATTATTATCAGTCAATTTCCAATAGATGTACAGGATTGGATGGCGGCCCATCCATTCTATTAATATATCTCCCATGCTGCTATGTATTATTATCAGTCTATTTCCAATAGATGTACAGGATTGGATGGCGGCCCATCCATTCTATTAATATATCTCCCATGCTGCTATGTATTATTATCAGTCTATTCCCAATAGATGTGCAGGATTGGATGGCGGCGTATCCATTCTATTAATATATCTCCCATGCTGCTATGTATTATTATCAGTCTATTTCCAATAGATGTGCAGGATTGGATGGCGGCCCATCCATTCTATTAATATATCTCCCATGCTGCTATGTATTATTATCAGTCTATTTCCAATAGATGTGCAGGATTGGATGGCGGCCCATCCATTCTATTAATATATCTCCCATGCTGCTATGTATTATTATCAGTCTATTTCCAATAGATGTGCAGGATTGGATGGCGGCCCATCCATTCTATTAATATATCTCCCATGCTGCTATGTAATATTATCAGTCTATTCCCAATAGATGTGCAGGATTGGATGGCGGCCCATCCATTCTATTAATATATCTCACCATGCTGCTATGTATTATTATCAGTCTATTTCCAATAGATGTGCAGGATTGGATGGCGGCCCATCCATTCTATTAATATATATCCCATGCTGCTATGTATTATTATCAGTCTATTCCCAATAGATGTGCAGGATTGGATGGCGGCCCATCCATTCTATTAATATATCTCCCATGCTGCTATGTATTATTATCAGTCTATTTCCAATAGATGTGCAGGATTGGATGGCGGCCCATCCATTCTATTAATATATCTCCCATGCTGCTATGTATTATTATCAGTCTATTCCCAATAGATGTGCAGGATTGGATGGCGGCCCATCCATTCTATTAATATATCTCCCATGCTGCTATGCATTATTATCAGTCTATTCCCAATAGATGTACAGGATTGGATGGCGGCTCATCCATTCTATTAATATATCTCCCATGCTGCTATGTATTATTATCAGTCTATTTCCAATAGATGTGCAGGATTGGATGGCGGCCCATCCATTCTATTAATATATCTCCCATGCTGCTATGTATTATTATCAGTCTATTTCCAATAGATGTACAGGATTGGATGACGGCCCATCCATTCTATTAATATATCTCCCATGCTGCTATGTATTATTATCAGTCTATTTCCAATAGATGTGCAGGATTGGATGGCGGACCATCCATTCTATTAATATATCTCCCATGCTGCTATGTATTATTATCAGTCTATTCCCAATAGATGTGCAGGATTGGATGGCGGCGTATCCATTCTATTAATATATCTCCCATGCTGCTATGTATTATTATCAGTCTATTTCCAATAGATGTGCAGGATTGGATGGCGGACCATCCATTCTATTAATATATCTCCCATGCTGCTATGTATTATTATCAGTCTATTTCCAATAGATGTGCAGGATTGGATGGCGGCCCATCCATTCTATTAACATATCTCCCATGCTGCTATGTATTATTATCAGTCTATTCCCAATAGATGTGCAGGATTGGATGGCGGCGTATCCATTCTATTAATATATCTCCCATGCTGCTATGTATTATTATCAGTCTATTTCCAATAGATGTGCAGGATTGGATGGCGGACCATCCATTCTATTAATATATCTCCCATGCTGCTATGTATTATTATCAGTCTATTTCCAATAGATGTGCAGGATTGGATGGCGGCCCATCCATTCTATTAATATATCTCCCATGCTGCTATGTATTATTATCAGTCTATTTCCAATAGATGTGCAGGATTGGATGGCGGCCCATCCATTCTATTAATATATCTCCCATGCTGCTATGTATTATTATCAGTCTATTTCCAATAGATGTGCAGGATTGGATGGCGGCGTATCCATTCTATTAATATATCTCCCATGCTGCTATGTATTATTATCAGTCTATTTCCAATAGATGTGCAGGATTGGATGGCGGCCCATCCATTCTATTAATATATCTCCCATGCTGCTATGTATTATTATAAGTCTATTCCCAATAGATGTGCAGGATTGGATGGCGGCCCATCCATTCTATTAATATATCTCCCATGCTGCTATGTATTATTATCAGTCTATTTCCAATAGATGTGCAGGATTGTATGGCGGCCCATCCATTCTATTAATATATCTCCCATGCTGCTATGTATTATTATCAGTCTATTCCCAATAGATGTGCAGGATTGGATGGCGGCCCATCCATTCTATTAATATATCTCCCATGCTGCTATGTATTATTATCAGTCTATTCCCAATAGATGTACAGGATTGGATGGCGGCCCATCCATTCTATTAATATATCTCCCATGCTGCTATGTATTATTATCAGTCTATTTCCAATAGATGTACAGGATTGGATGGCGGCCCATACATTCTATTAATATATCTCCCATGCTGCTATGTATTATTATCAGTCTATTTCCAATAGATGTGCAGGATTGGATGGCGGCCCATCCATTCTATTAATATATCTCCCATGCTGCTATGTATTATTATCAGTCTATTCCCAATAGATGTGCAGGATTGGATGGCGGCCCATCCATTCTATTAATATATCTCCATTGCTGCCACAGAAGCTTTATTAATATTATTTTTTCAATTACCGTTTGTTCAGCTTTCAGTTCGTTTCCATGGAAATCTAATGGAGGGTTTTTCTCTCTTTTTTCTTTTGCTGCTAAAGATCCGAAAACTGATTTTCCACAAAACATTTCCACTCCGATTTATATATATATAGTGGCTTTATATTTACTTCATACAGTGAACATTACAGAAACATGTGTTATGTGTTCCACTCGGGAGAGGAGATAGGGTTCTGCATAGTTGCCAACAATCTGCACCATCAAATTCGGTTATGTTCCGGAGTTAAGTGATAATTTACCCCCAGAATCACCATGGAAACTATACTCGTCTTTATTCCCCCCTGTACAATATTACGCTATACTTGTCTTTATTCCCCCCTGTACAATATTACACTATACTCGTCTTTATTCCCCCCTGTACAATATTACGCTATACTCGTCTTTATTCCCCCCTGTACAATATTACGCTATACTCGTCTTTATTCCCCCCTGTACAATATTACGCTATACTCGTCTTTATTCCCCCCTGTACAATATTACGCTATACTTGTCTTTATTCCCCCCTGTACAATATTACGCTATACTCGTCTTTATTCCCCCCTGTACAATATTCCGCTATACTCGTCTTTATTCCTCCCTGTACAATATTACACTATCTCGTCTTTATTCCCCCCTGTACAATATTGCGCTATACTCGTCTTTATTCCCCCCTGTACAATATTGCGCTATACTCGTCTTTATTCCCCCCTGTACAATATTACGCTATACTTGTCTTTATTCCCCCCTGTACAATATTACGCTATACTTGTCTTTATTCCTCCCTGTACAATATTACGCTATACTCGTCTTTATTCCCCCTGTACAATATTACGCTATACTCGTATTTATTCCCCTTTGTACAATATTACGCTATACTCGTCTTTATTCCCCCTGTACAATATTACGCTATACTCGTCTTTATTCCCCCCTGTACAATATTACGCTATACTCGTCTTTATTCCCCCCTGTACAATATTACGCTATACTCGTCTTTATTCCTCCCTGTACAATATTACGCTATACTCGTCTTTATTCCCCCCTGTACAATATTACACTATACTCGTCTTTATTCCCCCCTGTACAATATTACGCTATACTCGTCTTTATTCCCCCCGTACAATATTACGCTACACACATCTTTATTCCCCCCTGTACAATATTACGCTATACTTGTCTTTATTCCTCCCTGTACAATATTACGCTATACTCGTCTTTATTCCCCCCTGTACAATATTACACTATACTCGTCTTTATTCCCCCCTGTACAATATTACGCTATACTTGTCTTTATTCCCCCCTGTACAATATTACGCTATACTCGTCTTTATTCCCCCCTGTACAATATTACGCTATACTCGTCTTTATTCCTCCCTGTACAATATTACGCTATACTCGTCTTTATTCCCCCCTGTACAATATTACACTATACTCGTCTTTATTCCCCCCTGTACAATATTACGCTATACTCGTCTTTATTCCCCCCGTACAATATTACGCTACACACATCTTTATTCCCCCCTGTACAATATTACGCTATACTTGTCTTTATTCCTCCCTGTACAATATTACGCTATACTCGACTTTATTCCCCCCTGTACAATATTACGCTATACTCGTCTTTATTCCTCCCTGTACAATATTACGCTATACTCGTCTTTATTCCCCCCTGTACAATATTACACTATACTCGTCTTTATTCCCCCCTGTACAATATTACGCTATACTCGTCTTTATTCCCCCCGTACAATATTACGCTACACACATCTTTATTCCCCCCTGTACAATATTACGCTATACTTGTCTTTATTCCCCCCGTACAATATTACACTATAATTGTCTTTATAACCCCCTCCCCCTGTACAGGCACCCCTACTTTGGAGCATTGTGATTTGGAGTGCCCGAGGAGCACTTATTTTGGGAGCTGCAGTACATTAGGAGGATATTCTTAAATATCTTACACTTTATTCACTTGTGGTTTTGTCAATGTCCAGGTAATTTCATATTTTAGTTCTGTTCTGTAGTGTTGAGAATTCTGTAAGAAGATCAATTCTGGGGTAAAGTTCTAAAAGTGATGTAATCAGCAGGAACATTCCATTGGTTTCCATGGTGATTCTGGGGGTAAAGTTCTAAAAGTGATGTAATCAGCAGGAACATTCCATTGGTTTCCATGGTGATTCTGGGGTAAAGTTCTAAAAGTGATGTAATCAGCAGGAACATTCCATTGGTTTCCATGGTAATTCTGGGGGTAATGTTCTAAAAGTGATATAATCAGCAGGAACATTCCATTGGTTTCCATGGTGATTCTGGGGGTAAAGTTCTAAAAGTGATGTAATCAGCAGGAATATTCCATTGGTTTCCATGGTGATTCTGGGGGTAAAGTTCTAAAAGTGATGTAATCAGCAGGAACATTCCATTGGTTTCCATGGTGATTCTGGGGGTAAAGTTCTAAAAGTTATATAATCAGCAGGAATATTCCATTGGTTTCCATGGTGATTCTGGGGTAACGTTCTCAAAGTTGCATAATCAGCAGGAACATTCCATGGTGACTGCGGCAACCTTAGAAATTAATAAGCCCCATTATTTTCCTTATTTCTTTACTTCTGAACTTGCTATCCTTTTTAAAACAGCTATTAAATCTATATGGAAAGGTTAAATAAGACTCATCCCAGGAGCCACGGCTCCTAATATCCCTACTGCTCCTCATTTTAATGAAGTCTCTAAATATTGGACTGTCCCACCTAAACATTGCTAATAGTGTGACTGTAGAGAATACAAAATGATGAAAAATGGTCTATAAATTGTGTTGGCAGAATCGAAGCAAATGCAGAAATTAGCCTGCGGCTTGATATGCAAATTACACATTTCCCACTGAAAAGCAGTTAATTTGCATATGAAGCCACTGGTGATGTCATAATCAGGAGACTGCCACAGACACATGTAAAACATATTGTATAGATCGTTATCAATAAGTTTGTATTCTCTGCGTTCACAGCAATGTTTAGGTGATACAGTCCCTTAAACCCCAAAAGCAAGACAAGCTTGGGGAAAAGAGAATGTTCTGACTTGGTATTTGGCATTCAAAGGAATAATTCCGGATTATTTACAAATACAGAGAGTGTGGGCAGTAATTAGAATGCGGAATAGACGCCAGCGGATCCGGAGCCAGAGGAAAGCTTTGATATAAACGTGTTGGCACAGTATGGACGGATAAAAACACTTGGAGATCAGCCACGGTGGGCTTGTTATTCCAAAGAAAAATCCCAAACAGACACCACGGATCCAGCCGTCCCAGGAGTTCCTGGCATTCCAGGCTTCGAGCGTAATGGCCAATTAATAAATCTGGGCATGAGATGAAACCCTCCTGGATCCAGAATATTTACATTAAATGTTATACAATATTAGTAGGCGGTTTAGTAACACTATGGGGAAATATCCAGCACTGCGCAGTCAGATAAAAGTCAATATATTACCTAATCATAACTTATATTGTGCCCAGCACCTCGAATCTGACTGTGCTACCCCACCGGACCGAGCGGGCTATGGCTGTCAGACTCCTTTACCAAGTACAAAGCTTCATTGTCTAACTGAAGAGTGTAATTAAAAATAATGGAGGGCCGGATAAAAGGGTCTCTGCAAGAAGTGTAATTGGTTCGTAATTAGTCTCTGCAGATACACACAACATTGGAGATTGGATAGTATATTTAAATGGAGAAAGACTACTGTTTCTAAATATATTTTCATGCATCCACTAGTATTAAATTAGAGGGGCAAAGATGTAAAAGTAATATCAGGTGGTATTACTTTACTGAGAGGGTAGTGGATGCATGAAAATATATTTATAAAACTCAATTCTGGGGTAAAGTTCTAAAAGTGATGTAATCAGCAGGAACATTCCATTGGTTTCCATGGTGATTCTGGGGGTAAAGTTCTAAAAGTGATGTAATCAGCAGGAACATTCCATTGGTTTCCATGGTGATTCTGGGGGTAACGTTGCAAAAGTGATGAAATCAGCAGGAACATTCCATAGGTTTCCATGTTGATTCTGGGGTAAAGTTCTAAAAGTGATGTAATCAGCAGGAACATTCCATTGGTTGCCATGGTGATTCTGGGGTAAAGTTCTAAAAGTGATGTAAAGGAATATTCCGTTGGGGATTCCACAAACAATATGGGGGATCTCACCACCGAGGGAAGGTAAATAGGAATATTTCACAAGTTATCTGATCTGGCTCCAGCCTGATGCCAATCTTTACCTGGATTATCAACGTGCAGGTAATAAAACTGATAAACACTTCTCCAGCTCAAATTCCGCCAGCCGCGCAGTGTTTAGTGGGGGAGAAGGAGATGGATCGCGGAGGAAGCAGGTCTTAACCAATACATGGTTGTGAAAGTAACAGACTGAACTTTCACTGACACGAGTAAGAAGAAGCATTTTGTGCGTCACAAGGTGCAGTGATTTACAGAATATTTAGGATTTCCAAAATCGTGTAACAGATAAAACTGTCAACATTTATGGGATGAGCTAAGATATGAGAGTAGTTCATTCCTAGGACACAGAGGCTACTCTGTGCAAACCTGGGAGTCCGGTTTAAAGGACAACTAGCCTCAAAAAAAAAATTGAATCTGTGCTCTGTATAGCTCTATCAGGGGACAGACATGTTGTTTGGAATTTTTGCTCTGTATAGCTCTATCAGGGGGCGGACATGTTGTTTAGAATCTTTGCTCTGTATAGCTCTATCAGGGGCAGACATATTGTTTAGAATATTTGCTCTGTATAGCTCTATCTGTGGGCGGACATGTTGTTTAGAATCTTTGCCCTGTATGTCCGCCCCCTGATAGAGCTATACAGAGCAAAGATTCTAAATATTATGTCCGCCCCCCGGTCAGGTCAGGATCCCAATTGCCGCTGCCTCAAATCTGAGGCAAGGCAGAGAGTAAACTCTTGTGTATCTGTAAAATATACGAATGTATGTACATTAATGTACATATTGCATGTGTTGGATTTGCCAGACAAATTCCTGACCACTTGTTCCTCTGTCAGGCTAGATTTGGCTCAGACACTATTAATAAACAGGTGCCAACCCCCCAGAGCATGAAAATCCCCCACAGGGCCCTCGGGACACGATAAGGAGCCTACAATGGAAAAATCAGGAGGA
Source organism: Pelodytes ibericus (assembly GCA_036172795.1). Taxonomy (NCBI): domain Eukaryota; kingdom Metazoa; phylum Chordata; class Amphibia; order Anura; family Pelodytidae; genus Pelodytes; species Pelodytes ibericus. The sequence goes on along the minus strand of CM069858.1, from coordinate 3,501,431 downwards.
GATATGAGTCAGTGAGACGAGATCTGGCTCCTTAATTATCACTAAACCCCGAGCTGATAAGAAACAACACTGGTGACTGTGGGACACTTTCCTCATAGATTTCTATATATAAAACAATAAACTGTAGCTTACCAGCTATTATATACCCCAAACCAACGACAGTGTGAGCACTGGAAATATAAATAACCGCAGCAAAGCCGTCTGTGGCCCCCAGATACACGGGCCGTCTGCGGCCCCCAGATACACGGCCCGTCTGCGGCCCCCAGATACACGGCCCGTCTGCGGCCCCCAGATACACGGCCCGTCTGCGGCCCCCAGATACACGGCCCGTCTGCGGCCCCCAGATACACGGCCCGTCTGCGGCCCCCAGATACACGGCCCGTCTGCGGCCCCCAGATACACGGCCCGTCTGCGGCCCCCAGATACACGGCCCGTCTGCGGCCCCCAGATACACGGCCCGTCTGCGGCCCCCAGATACACGGCCCGTCTGCGGCCCCCAGATACACGGCCCGTCTGCGGCCGCCAGATACACGGCCCGTCTGCGGCCCCCAGATACACGGCCCGTCTGCGGCCCCCAGATACACGGCCCGTCTGCGGCCCCCAGATACACGGCCCGTCTGCGGCCCCCAGATACACGGCCCGTCTGCGGCCCCCAGATACACGGCCCGTCTACGGCCCCCAGATACACGGGCCGTCTGCGGCCCCCAGATACACGGGCCGTCTGCGGCCCCCAGATACACGGGCCGTCTGCGGCCCCCAGATACACGGGCCGTCTGCGGCCCCCAGATACACGGCCCGTCTGCGGCCCCCAGATACACGGCCCGTCTGTGGCCCCCAGATACATGGGCCGTCTGTGGCCCCCAGATACACGGCCCGTCTGTGGCCCCCAGATACTCGGACCTTGGCATGGGCTTTCCAGCTGCATGGAGTAGACTGTAAGCAGCAGGGAGAGGAAGCAGTGTGTGATAGATTAAGCTGTGTATCTGCGGGATTATCCGGTATCGGTCAGCACCAGTTACAAAAAAAGGAACCCTAGACAGGAGGGGTCAGGAAATCAAGTCCAACCCCCCACATTCCCAGTGACTAGTCATCCAGAGCAATGAGTTAGCCCAATATTACTACACTGCAATCAGCCGGCTGGCTGTGAAGCAAGAAATGCAGGGTGAGCCCCCCACACTTCTATTAATGAAGCAAACACACCATAGAACCAACTTAATAACAGAAACACTTGGCACATATACATTATATATATATATATATATATATATATATATATATATATATTACACTTAATTCACAACAAATCCACTCTGGGAGATCACATTGGATCCGGAAGTCTAGACACTTTTTAAAAGGAGCCGATCCACCCAGATCAAAAAGGAGAACTCACGTCTAGTAAAACCATGTCTGCCCCTCCAATACCCTTCCATAAACAAACTGCAATACAGCAGCAAAGACGTTCAACCAAATCAGTGGCCAAGCCTCGTGTCACATGGCAACAGGCTGGAATTAATGAGTACCGGGGAAAAAAAAAAAAGTTTGAATGTGACAAAATGTTACAAAATGAAGTAATTATCTCTGGGGTGGGGTATTAGCTATGAGAAGTTATAGGGATGATGTTCCTCATGCTATATTTAGCAGGACGGACAGGGAATTAATCATTTTGCCAGGAAGTCCTTTAACACATGCATCCTGCAGATCGATAATGGTTTCAGCCCAGCAAACGGACAGACAGATTGTAAGCTCTGTGTCTCACGTACCATTTTGTCTGCTTTGTAATAAACTTTAAGCAGGGTATTAAAACAGGGCTTGACACATTTCTGTAGACTGTAGGAACCAGTGTGGATTTATTTGCCTTTTAAAAAGGCCACTAAGCTTTTCTTTTTCCACTTATGTGGCTAATATAGAAGCACAAGTCAAACAATGACTGGCCCTTGTACGAGGATAAACTGGCAGCTACATGCAGGGCCGGACTGGCTTACCGGGGGTATACCGGCTACCCTGGGGCTGCTTTAAGGAAGATGGCCGGATATGACAAAGGGGGTCACTATCTATAAATCCTTGCTCCCTCCAGTATCTTGTGACAGTTTGAGGACAGGAGAGGTTTGGTTTTTGTTGCTGTCAGACTGGTTCCGTCTCTGGGATTTTTACGATGAATCGAGCAGGTCCGTGAATGGGAGAAGACAGACAGCGCGGCAGACTGACGGAACCGGTACAGCGAGATTCCTTCTGCCAACGTCCTGCGCGGCTGACCCGACACGGCGCCATTACGCAAGACATGTAATAATAACGATAATGCGAGAGGAGCTGGGAAACAGCAGATCTCTCTATCCACAGATCGCATATAAACCCTATAACCAGCCGCCATTTCTCTGCGCAGTCTTGGCATACCCAGATTGACATAAGAGCTTGCAATTCTCTCTCTCTCTATATAGATTCTATATGCGGCAGAAACTTAAGGCCAAAGCAGCCGAGTAAAGAAAAACACGTCCCATTCGAGAACTTTTCCAAATCAGCTCCTCTGGCCTTAAGTTTGAAATTCTCTTGTCAATTCCATCTTTCAAAGTTGGGGGGCTTGTGCCCCGCTGGCCTTTTCTTCATTGCCTTTAGTAATCAGAAGTTGAATATTTGGTCTTTTCCAATTTAAAGGCAGAGCTTGTGGTAGGCTGAGGGTGATGAGATTCTCAGACCCCCAGAGCTTCCGGCAGTTTCCCCCAATCCGGTTTAAATGAGTCAGGCTAGACTTGGTGACCTGTGTCGGGGACACTGAATTAATTCCAAGGTTTGCAGGACACGTGTAATAATCACGGCTCAGAACATGTGATCTTAATCTGCAGCCGGCCAGAGACTACGTGAATCATTCATGACGAGAGAAGCCAGTGTTACAGGGGACACAAAATCAGTCCATCCCGGGGGTCCGGATCATTCAATTCTCACGATTAAAAAGGAAATAAAGATCCTATTACAGACACACGCGTGGAGAGAGAACCCACTCCATCATAATCGGACGAGCTCTGCCTCAGCTGGGAGGCAGAGCTCGATGTAACCCACGTGTATCGATAAAGATCCTTATTCGGATTACAGTGGGGATATAGCGTCTCTTGCTGCCACTCTGAAGGCTGTAAAGGGAAGACATCTATAGTGATCACATATAGTATCCAAGTGCAAACTATATATATATATATATACACACATGTCCATTAATAAAGAAAATCCCTCACAGCATTAAAGGGCCCTCGTCACCTAAACACTGCTTACACAGTGATTGCACAAGATAAAATGAACAATCTGTCTGTGTCTCCTGTTGATGACATCACCTGCAGTTTCATATGCAAATTACACATTTCCCATTGGAAGTAGTTAATTTACATATCAAGGTACAAATGATGTCAGACAGGAGACAGCACAGATACCACAGACACCAGAGACAGCACAGACACTACAGACAGCACAGACACCAGAGGAAGCACAGACACTACAGACAACAGAGACAGCACAGACACCAGAGACACTACAGACAGCACAGACACCAGAGGCAGCACAGACACTACAGACAACAGAGACAGCACAGACACCAGAGACAGCACAGACAGCAGAGACAGCACAGACACTACAGACAACAGAGACAGCACAGACAGCACAGACACTACAGACAGCACAGACACTACAGACAGCACAGACACTACAGACAGCACAGACACTACAGACAGCACAGACACCAGAGACAGCAGAGACACCAGAGACAGCACAGACACCAGAGACAGCACAGACACCAGAGACACCACAGACAGCACAGACACCAGAGGCAGCACAGACACCAGAGGCAGCACAGACACTACAGACAACAGAGACACCAGAGACAGCACAGACACTACAGACAGCACAGACACCAGAGGCAGCACAGACAACAGAGACAGCACAGACACCAGAGACACTACAGACAGCACAGACAACAGAGACAGCACAGACAGCACAGACACCAGAGACAGCACAGACAGCAGAGACAGCACAGACACCAGAGGAAGCACAGACACTACAGACAACAGAGGCAGCACAGACACCAGAGACAGCACAGACACTACAGACAGCACAGACACTACAGACAGCACAGACACTACAGACAGCACAGACACTACAGACAGCACAGACACCAGAGACAGCAGAGACACCAGAGACAGCACAGACACCAGAGACAGCACAGACACCAGAGACACCACAGACAGCACAGACACCAGAGGCAGCACAGACACCAGAGGCAGCACAGACACTACAGACAACAGAGACAGCACAGACACTACAGACAACAGAGACAGCACAGACACCAGAGACAGCACAGACACCAGAGACAGCACAGACACTACAGACAACAGAGACAGCAGAGGCAGCACAGACACTACAGACAACAGAGACAGCACAGACAGCAGACACACCACAGACAGAAAAGACAGCAGAGACACCACAGACAATGCTTGGGTGACGGCAGTAATGTCTCTTCGAATGCTGCAGATTACTAACATATAGGGGGGGGGATCACTGAGTAATACAGGAGGGGGCCAGACGCTGTTCCTGGGATTCTGTGTGGGCAGAGAGTGGTCTGAATTAGGAGTGGGGGGGGGAGGGGGGGCACTCAGCCTCTTGAGGTGGCCTTGTTCTTAAAGGATCAGCCTTAATACCACAGGATGAACCATCTGCCAAATGTAGCACATTACAAGCCGAGCATGTAACTACACTGAAAGCAAACAAGGAAAATGGCTTGTATTTAGTGTGTCCTTGTGTTACTATGTGTGTACGGTGTGTGAACCAGATCACGTAATATCTACAAAGCATGAGACGGGATAAGATGTCAGGTGACCAGAGACGACAACGGCAAAATGGTGGGGGGGTACCGAACCACAGGTCATGTCTGGGGTAAAGTTCTAAAAGTGATGTCACCAGCAGGAACATTCCATTGGTTGCCACGGTGACTGGACACTTTTATAACTTTGCCCCCACAAAATTAGATTTAAACTGTAACTGAGAGGGTAGTGGATGCATGGAATAGTCTTCCAGTAGAAGTGGTAGAGGTTAATACAGTGAAGGAGTTTAAGCATGCATGGGATAGGTATAAGGCTATCCTAGATATAAGATAAGGTCAGGGACTAATGAAAGTATTACATTACTGAGAGGGTAGTGGATACATGGAATAGTCTTCCAGTAGAAGTGGTAGAGGTTAATACAGTGAAGGAGTTTAAGCATGCATGGGATAGGTATAAGGCTATCCTAGATATAAGATAAGGCCAGGGACTAATGAAAGTATTACTTTACTGAGAGGGTAGTGGATGCATGGAATAGCCTTCCAGTAGAAGTGGTAGAGGTTAATACAGTGAAGGAGTTTAAGCATGCATGGGATAGGTATAAGGCTATCCTAGATATAAGATAAGGCCAGGGACTAATGAAAGTATTACTTTACTGAGAGGGTAGTGGATGCATGGAATAGTCTTCCAGTAGAAGTGGTAGAGGTTCATACAGTGAAGGAGTTTAAGCATGCATGGGATAGGTATAAGGCTATCCTAGATATAAGATAAGGCCAGGGACTAATGAATGTATTACTTTACTGAGAGGGCAGTGGATGTTTGGAATAGTCTTCCAGTAGAAGTGGTAGAGGTTAATACAGTGAAGGAGTATAAGCATGCATGGGATAGGTATAAGGCTATCCTAGATATAAGACAAGGCCTGGGACTAATGAAAGTATTACTTTACTGAGAGGGTAGTGGATGTATGGAATAGTCTTCCAGTAGAAGTGGTAGAGGTTAATACAGTGAAGGAGTTTAAGCATGCATGGGATAGGTATAAGGCTATCCTAGATATAAGATAAGGTCAGGGACTAATGAAAGTATTACATTACTGAGAGGGTAGTGGATGTATGGAATAGTCTTCCAGTAGAAGTGATAGAGGTTAATACAGTGAAGGAGTTTAAGCATGCGTGGGATAGGTATAAGGCTATCCTAGATATAAGATAAGGCCAGGGACTAATGAAAGTATTACATTACTGAGAGGGTAGTGGATGTATGGAATAGTCTTCCAGTAGAAGTGGTAGAGGTTAATACAGTGAAGGAGTTTAAGCATGTGTGGGATAGGCATAAGACTATCCTAGATATAAGATAAGGCCAGGGACTAATGAAAGTATTACATTACTGAGAGGGTAGTGGATGCATGGAATAGTCTTCCAGTAGAAGTGGTAGAGGTTAATACAGTGAAGGAGTTTAAGCATGCATGGGATAGGTATAAGGCTATCCTAGATATAAGATAAGGCCAGGGACTAATGATAGTATTACATTACTGAGAGGGTAGTGGATGCATGGAATAGTCTTCCAGTAGAAGTGGTAGAGGTTAATACAGTGAAGGAGTTTAAGCATGCATGGGATAGGTATAAGGCTATCCTAGATATAAGATAAGGCCAGGGACAAATGAAAGTATTACTTTACTGAGAGGGTAGTGGATGCATGGAATAGTCTTCCAGTAGAAGTGGTAGAGGTTAATACAGTGAAGGAGTTTAAGCATGCATGGGATAGGTATAAGGCTATCCTAGATATAAGATAAGGCCAGGGACTAATGAAAGTATTACTTTACTGAGAGGGTAGTGGATGCATGGAATAGTCTTCCAGTAGAAGTGGTAGAGGTTCATACAGTGAAGGAGTTTAAGCATGCATGGGATAGGTATAAGGCTATCCTAGATATAAGATAAGGCCAGGGACTAATGAATGTATTACTTTACTGAGAGGGCAGTGGATGTTTGGAATAGTCTTCCAGTAGAAGTGGTAGAGGTTAATACAGTGAAGGAGTATAAGCATGCATGGGATAGGTATAAGGCTATCCTAGATATAAGACAAGGCCTGGGACTAATGAAAGTATTACTTTACTGAGAGGGTAGTGGATGTATGGAATAGTCTTCCAGTAGAAGTGGTAGAGGTTAATACAGTGAAGGAGTTTAAGCATGATTGGGATAGGTATAAGGCTATCCTAGATAGAAGATAAGGCCAGGGACTAATGAAAGTATTACATTACTGAGAGGGTAGTGGGTGTATGGAATAGTCTTCCAGTAGAAGTGGTAGAGGTTAATACAGTGAAGGAGTTTAAGCATGCATGGGATAGGTATAAGGCTATCCTAGATAGAAGATAAGGCCAGGGACTAATGAAAGTATTACATTACTGAGAGGGTAGTGGATGCATGGAATAGTCTTCCAGTAGAAGTGGTAGAGGTTAATACAGTGAAGGAGTTTAAGCATGCATGGGATAGGTATAAGGCTATCCTAGATAGAAGATAAGGCCAGGGACTAATGAAAGTATTACATTACTGAGAGGGTAGTGGATGTATGGAATAGTCTTCCAGTAGAAGTGGTAGAGGTTAATACAGTGAAGGAGTTTAAGCATGTGTGGGATAGGCATAAGACTATCCTAGATATAAGATAAGGCCAGGGACTAATGAAAGTATTACATTACTGAGAGGGTAGTGGATGCATGGAATAGTCTTCCAGTAGAAGTGGTAGAGGTTAATACAGTGAAGGAGTTTAAGCATGATTGGGATAGGTATAAGGCTATCCTAGATAGAAGATAAGGCCAGGGACTAATGAAAGTATTACATTACTGAGAGGGTAGTGGATGTATGGAATAGTCTTCCAGTAGAAGTGGTAGAGGTTAATACAGTGAAGGAGTTTAAGCATGCATGGGATAGGTATAAGGCTATCCTAGATATAAGATAAGGCCAGGGACTAATGAAAGTATTACATTACTGAGAGGGTAGTGGATGCATGGAATAGTCTTCCAGTAGAAGTGGTAGAGGTTAATACAGTGAAGGAGTTTAAGCATGATTGGGATAGGTATAAGGCTATCCTAGATAGAAGATAAGGCCAGGGACTAATGAAAGTATTACATTACTGAGAGGGTAGTGGATGTATGGAATAGTCTTCCAGTAGAAGTGGTAGAGGTTAATACAGTGAAGGAGTTTAAGCATGTGTGGGATAGGCATAAGACTATCCTAGATATAAGATAAGGCCAGGGACTAATGAAAGTATTACATTACTGAGAGGGTAGTGGATGCATGGAATAGTCTTCCAGTAGAAGTGGTAGAGGTTAATACAGTGAAGGAGTTTAAGCATGATTGGGATAGGTATAAGGCTATCCTAGATAGAAGATAAGGCCAGGGACTAATGAAAGTATTACATTACTGAGAGGGTAGTGGATGTATGGAATAGTCTTCCAGTAGAAGTGGTAGAGGTTAATACAGTGAAGGAGTTTAAGCATGCATGGGATAGGTATAAGGCTATCCTAGATAGAAGATAAGGCCAGGGACTAATGAAAGTATTACATTACTGAGAGGGTAGTGGATGTATGGAATAGTCTTCCAGTAGAAGTGGTAGAGGTTAATACAGTGAAGGAGTTTAAGCATGCATGGGATAGGTATAAGGCTATCCTAGATATAAGATAAGGCCAGGGACTAATGAAAGTATTACTTTACTGAGAGGGTAGTGGATGCATGGAATAGTCTTCCAGTAGAAGTGGTAGAGGTTAATACAGTGAAGGAGTTTAAGCATGATTGGGATAGGTATAAGGCTATCCTAGATAGAAGATAAGGCCAGGGACTAATGAAAGTATTACATTACTGAGAGGGTAGTGGGTGTATGGAATAGTCTTCCAGTAGAAGTGGTAGAGGTTAATACAGTGAAGGAGTTTAAGCACGCATGGGATAGGTATAAGGCTATCCTAGATATAAGATAAGGTCAGGGACTAATGAAAGTATTACATTACTGAGAGGGTAGTGGATGTATGGAATAGTCTTCCAGTAGAAGTGGTAGAGGTTAATACAGTGAAGGAGTTTAAGCATGCATGGGATAGGTATAAGACTATCCTAGATAGAAGATAAGGCCAGGGACTAATGAAAGTATTACATTACTGAGAGGGTAGTGGATGTATGGAATAGTCTTCTAGTAGAAGTGGTAGAGGTTAATACAGTGAAGGAGTTTAAGCATGCATGGGATAGGTATAAGGCTATCCTAGATAGAAGATAAGGCCAGGGACTAATGAAAGTATTACATTACTGAGAGGGTAGTGGATGTATGGAATAGTCTTCCAGTAGAAGTGGTAGAGGTTAATACAGTGAAGGAGTTTAAGCACGCATGGGATAGGTATAAGGCTATCCTAGATATAAGATAAGGTCAGGGACTAATGAAAGTATTACATTACTGAGAGGGTAGTGGATGTATGGAATAGTCTTCCAGTAGAAGTGGTAGAGGTTAATACAGTGAAGGAGTTTAAGCATGCATGGGATAGGTATAAGGCTATCCTAGATAGAAGATAAGGCCAGGGACTAATGAAAGTATTACATTACTGAGAGGGTAGTGGATGTATGGAATAGTCTTCCAGTAGAAGTGGTAGAGGTTAATACAGTGAAGGAGTTTAAGCATGCATGGGATAGGTATAAGGCTATCCTAGATAGAAGATAAGGCCAGGGACTAATGAAAGTATTACATTACTGAGAGGGTAGTGGATGTATGGAATAGTCTTCCAGTAGAAGTGGTAGAGGTTAATACAGTGAAGGAGTTTAAGCATGCATGGGATAGGTATAAGGCTATCCTAGATATAAGATAAGGCCAGGGACTAATGAAAGTATTACTTTACTGAGAGGGTAGTGGATGCATGGAAGTCTTCCAGTAGAAGTGGTAGAGTTAATACAGTCTGGCAACAGAGAAACTTGGTTTGGCGTTTTTAGCAGTTGACCCCCCCCCCCCCCCAATCCTACAGGGTAATGTGTACAGTGTGTACGTGGCTCTGTACTCCACACGTGAGATGATCAGGTGGGGGGTTCACACATGTGGAATGGTGCAGCAGCCAAGTGGAAAATATTTACATCAAAGAGGGGATGATTTTATTGCAGAAAGCAGCAGGTCTGTATGTGCTGTATGTGCTGTATGTGCTGTATGTGCCATGCGTGTTCATATAGAGATTGCATGAAGCTTCTGGCATTTAACGACACTGCGAACTGCATTAAAAATAAATTAACTCTATCCCAAGCCTCGGACAGCCGTTATTAAACTCCTATCAACCTCAGCCGGCAGCATTCAGCCATGAAACAGCAAGAACAAAAAAAACACTGCAATATAATGCACCAAAACACACACATATACACACACACACATATACACACACACATACACACATACACACATACATACACACACACACACACACACACACACACACACACACACATCCACACACATACATCCACACATACACATATACACACACACACACATACACACACATACACACATACACACACATACACACACACATACATACATACACACACACATACATCCACACATACACATATACACACACACACATACATACACACACATATACACACACACACACACACATACATATATACACACATACACACACACATATATACACACATACACACACACACACACATATACACACACACACATACACACATATACACACACACACACATATACGCACACACATACACACATACATACACACACATACATACAAACACACACACACATCCACACACTTTGAGGAGTCATTATGCACCAAAAGTATTTTGTTTTTTTGGACACTGTGAATATTAAAAAGTGATGTTTTTAAGATATATCTAATCACGCTCCTGCATTCTTCATTCTCAGTTTTTGAGAAAAAAGGTTTTAATTATTGATGCAAGCTTAAATAGGTTTCCAAAAACGAATCAGTCCAATCCCCTGACCCATCCGCTCACCTCTGTCAGTATGTTTGTACTGATTTGGGGGAGCACTGTGCCTCCTTCTGTTTTTAGGTGCAGGAATGTGTCGTATTGTTAATTATCTAGATAGAGATGCTATTACAGGACTGGGATGTGAGACACCAGCAGCGTCTGGCCTCTGATTGGTCAGGAGAGTCATAGACACTGGGGATTGTATTTTCAAGGAATGTGCTATAATTAAGGAGAATGAATGATGTGAATTCACCTTGACAGATGGACATTTATTATTAAAATCATATAGAGAAGCCCAGGTGTCAGCAGGTCAGGGGAAGGAATTTCCTGATGTATTTGGCACCTGCTCAGCACTGTGCGTCCGCCAGCCAATGCTCGCCCCCGCACTGCTGTGCAACGCAGAGCGAATACTGCAAGTTCCCTCATTCCAAGATTTGACATGAGGGTCTACTCAACACAAGTGAGGATTACAGGGCATTGAGAAGGGAATTTCACACGTAAGTCCGACGCAGCTGGGTGGGAGAGCTTTGCCAATTCGCTCTGTTTTTGAGTAGACCCTTACGGTTTCTTCTCATGTATTTGTGAATCATTTATTTTTATTTTGGAGGAGTTTCATTCCCTCGATTTGGTAGAATGAGTAACGTGCAAAGGAGAAGTCTTGTGAGAAATCCCTTACACGTGTATCACTTCAATCTATTTCATCCAGCAGCTAAGAAACAACTGTAAGCACAATCTAAGGGCTTTATTCACGGAAAAAGGTAATTGAAAAGGAAACTGCAAAATTAAGGGAAAACTTTTTTTTATAGCTGAACAGGGGCGGTGGGGGTGGGGGGGAGGACTAGGGGGAGCCTAAAAAACAGAAATGTTTTCTCCTTTGCTTGTTGAGGGTCTTATAAATGTGTATCAGGGGGATTGGATAATGGGAGATGCACACTGTGCACAGGGATTTACATTCTAGATACTATTCTTACTCATTATACCGCTGGTACCAAAGGGGAGGGGGGTAAAGCTACCCCTAGCATCCCTTCCTAAATCAGATAGGTGCAGGATTTGTTTGGCGCCCAAACAGGACCCATCAGTAACATAACGGAGCGCAGGTAATGTTTCAATACACCCACAATGCATCTCGCACAATATGTATAAGTTATTACACTAGAAATCCCAGGAGCCAGGCTTTTACATTCCCTGCTGCTGGATACAAACTTTTTAAATTGTTTTGCATATCAAGTATATCCTGGATGTTTACTTTCCCTGGCTCCTAAAAATGACCAGGCTGGCTCCTGAATTAGTCTTATATCCGTAAAGGCCTGATATATTACTAGCTGAGTCAAGTCCACGAAAGGTTTGCTGATCTGGAATTAAATATGTGAAGTACAAATCGCCTGGAACCCGCGATAATGAATAGCGCCATAGATTTCTCCTGGAAGCACATTCCTGGCATTGTTTTAAGGCTTCAGAGGAAGTTCACTTTGTGAAAACAAGGTAAGTATTTGCTCCCGTTGTTCGCTGGCTTTTAGAGTTTTCTTTTTATTCTGTTTACTCGAATTGTTACGTTATTATGTTATTAAATTATAGCATCATTAATCCTTACACTGGGCCGGGGTAAACTGAACGATGATGATATTAGAGAGATAACACATTACTCTGCAAACCACTCCCATCAATCCCATCCGTACCAAAAGCTTCACATCCTGGATACTGTGCCCAGACTGAGAGAGCCAAAGTAGCCGAGCTGGAAGAGATTCGAGCCACTTTCCCTGCATGAATAAAACCCTTTGTAAAACGTGGCCATGGGTTTAGCCCTAATTGTGCAGCTTTGGGGGGCTTCAGTAGATAAACCCCTTGCTGTGACCTCTGCTGATCTGTATAACCCCGCCCGATTCGCTGTGACCCCTGAATATAGCGCTGAGAGAGACAGGTCAACACGTAATCAACTTGTCACCTTCCTCAAGCTGCCCCCACACACAAACCTGCCCCGTAAGTGCATGCCACGACCCCACCCCACTCCCACGTAATCAAGACGCCAATCAAAGATAATTAGTAATGGGGCTATGAGAAACGAGCATCAAACGAGCTCTATAAAATGACAAGGACTATGTCCTCATCAGTGTTCGGTTGACCTGTTTTTTGAGCTTCTGTTGACTCCAAGATTTGGGTCTGCAAGAGGGGTTTCCTAAACTTTTGTTTTAAATCAGTAGTTGCTCGGCTGGCCGATCACGCCACATTCAACAAGAGCAAAATATCGAATTCCCAAGTAACTTAGTATCACAGGTAACCGGGGCATAATGGATCTTAGGTTAAAGGAGAACAGTTAGCAAAAAAATAAATAGATAGATGTAAATAAATACGTTTTAATGAAAAAATACTAATAAAGTACCTAATAGAGCCCTCTCTGCTCTGTATAGCTCTATCAGGGGGCAGACATGTTGTTTAGAATCTTTGCTCTATATAGCTCTATCAGGGGGGCGGACATGTTGTTTAGAATCTTTGCTCTATATAGCTCTATCGAGGGACAGACATGTTGTTTAGAATCTTTGCCTTGTATAGCACTATCAGGGGGCGGACATGTTGTTTAGAATCTTTGCTCTGTATAGCACTATCAGGGGGCGAACATGTTGTTTAGAATCTTTGCTCTGTATAGCTCTATCAGGGGTGGACATGTTGTTTAGAATCTTTGCTCTGTATTGCTCTATCAGGGGGCAGACATGTTGTTTAGAATCTTTGCTCTGTATAGCTCTATCAGGGGGTGGACATGTTGTTTAGAATCTTTGCTCTGTATAGCTCTATCAGGGGATGGACATGTTTAGAATCTTTGCTCTGTATAGCTCTATCAGGGGGCGGACATGTTGTTTAGAATCTTTGCTCTGTATAGCTCTATCAGGGGGTGGAAATGTTTAGAATCTTTGCTCTATATAGCTCTATCAGGGGGCGGACATGTTGTTTAGAATCTTTGCTCTGTATAGCTCTATCAGGGGCAGACATGTTGTTTAGAATCTTTGCTCTGTATAGCTCTATCGGGGGGTGGACATGTTGTTTAGAATCTTTGCTCTGTATAGCTCTATCAGAGGGTGGACATGTTGTTTAGAATCTTTGCTCTGTATAGCTCTATCGGGGGGCAGACATGTTGTTTAGAATCTTTGCTCTGTATAGCTCTATCAGGGGACGGACATGTTGTTTAGAATCTTTGCTCTGTATAGCTCTATCAGGGGGAGGACATGATAGAGCCATACAGAGCAGAGAGAGCTCAATAAGGTGCTTTATTTGTATTCTGTCATTAAAGCATGTCTAGTTAAGATGCCTCTACACTTGATGCAATCTTTCAGTTAAACATATCTTCATTTTTTGCCAATAGTTCTCTCATAAAATGAAACGCAGAAACCTTTGCCAGAACAGGTTCAGATTCATTTAGCACAGGAACATAATTAATTAGTTCGGGAAAGAAATGAGTTGTGGATTTGAGAGCTTGAGCAGTACATTGCTTGGGAGCATGCCAGGCCGAGCCCAAAATTCTGTGCTCTTAATATAACTGCCGAAGGGTCCGGCGTGATTAGAGATTCCTCACACCTTGTGAACACAGAATTTAATCCAGGCCTCGGAAGGCAAAGGATTATAAAAACAACACATAACAGATACACAGTCTGTCCCTTGTTGGCAAGAAGGGGGCAAAGGGTGCAACTAGCCCCCCGACTGCTTTCTTACCAGACAGGTAATGCCCTGGCTATATATTATAGCAGTATCCCAACATGTCCACCTGATGAATGGGAATGTATGCTGCTTTACACACCGCCTGGGACACAGACGGGGGAACTAGGGTCCTGAATCCCGCTGAGCTCTTCTGATGAGCGGGACAGAGGCAGAGCTCGGCTGGACGGACCCCCAAACCGTGCCAAGCGGAATAGTTGGGGTATATGAAAAAAAAAATCCCCCAGACTGAAAACATGAGAAAGATCCTCCAAAAAACCAATCGGCATTTAACAGGTTATTTCAATATAAAAGCACAATAGGAGATAATCTCATTATCATTCATTTTATTCAGTACAATTACTAATTTCTGTAAAATGTGAGATAAATTAAGGAAGCAGAAAGTGGACAGCGTATCAGTGAATGGATTCAGGGGAATCTGTCACCTAATCATGTGAATGAAGGATAAAAAATGATCTATACATTGCGTTGGGATAATTGCACGTAATTCATAGAATAAGAGA
>CM069858.1:3343961-3476461 GCA_036172795.1 Pelodytes ibericus | reverse complement strand
CAGGACAGGCGTCTCCTGCTCGCCAACAGGACAGGCGTCTGCTGCTCGCCAACAGGACAGGCGTCGCCTGCTCGCCAACAGGACAGGCGTCTCCTGCTCGCCAACAGGACAGGCGTCTCCTGCTCGCCAACAGGACAGGCGTCTGCTGCTCGCCAACAGGACAGGCGTCTCCTGCTCGCCAACAGGACAGGCGTCTGCTGCTCGCCAACAGGACAGGCGTCTCCTGCTCGCCAACAGGACAGGCGTCTCCTGCTCGCCAACAGGACAGGCGTCTCCTGCTCGCCAACAGGACAGGCGTCTGCTGCTCGCCAACAGGACAGGCGTCTCCTGCTCGCCAACAGGACAGGCGTCTGCTGCTCGCCAACAGGACAGGCGTCTCCTGCTCGCCAACAGGACAGGCGTCTCCTGCTCGCCAACAGGACAGGCGTCTGCTGCTCGCCAACAGGACAGGCGTCTCCTGCTCGCCAACAGGACAGGCGTCTCCTGCTCGCCAACAGGACAGGCGTCTCCTGCTCGCCAACAGGACAGGCGTCTGCTGCTCGCCAACAGGACAGGCGTCTCCTGCTCGCCAACAGGACAGGCGTCTGCTGCTCGCCAACAGGACAGGCGTCTCCTGCTCGCCAACAGGACAGGCGTCTCCTGCTCGCCAACAGGACAGGCGTCTCCTGCTCGCCAACAGGACAGGCGTCTCCTGCTCGCCAACAGGACAGGCGTCTCCTGCTCGCCAACAGGACAGGCGTCTCCTGCTCGCCAACAGGACAGGCGTCTGCTGCTCGCCAACAGGACAGGCGTCTGCTGCTCGCCAACAGGACAGGCGTCTCCTGCTCGCCAACAGGACAGGCGTCTCCTGCTCGCCAACAGGACAGGCGTCTCCTGCTCGCCAACAGGACAGGCGTCTCCTGCTCGCCAACAGGACAGGCGTCTCCTGCTCGCCAACAGGACAGGCGTCTCCTGCTCGCCAACAGGACAGGCGTCTGCTGCTCGCCAACAGGACAGGCGTCTCCTGCTCGCCAACAGGACAGGCGTCTGCTGCTCGCCAACAGGACAGGCGTCTCCTGCTCGCCAACAGGACAGGCGTCTCCTGCTCGCCAACAGGACAGGCGTCTCCTGCTCGCCAACAGGACAGGCGTCTCCTGCTCGCCAACAGGACAGGCGTCTCCTGCTCGCCAACAGGACAGGTGTCTGCTGCTCGCCAACAGGACAGGCGTCTCCTGCTCGCCAACAGGACAGGCGTCTCCTGCTCGCCAACAGGACAGGCGTCTCCTGCTCGCCAACAGGACAGGCGTCTCCTGCTCGCCAACAGGACAGGCGTCTCCTGCTCGCCAACAGGACAGGCGTCGTCTCCAGCAACTGGCAAGAAAACCAAACTGTCTTCTGAATCCCTGACAAGGAAAACGTAGCCCCATCCAAAGTGCTTCTCAAGTGGATTTCCACACTGCACAGCCCCCCCCCCCCCCCCCCCCCGAAATATAAAGAGAGTGAGGGGGGCTCAGCCATTCTGCACATTCTGGATTTGAACATTTGGTAAGTCATTTCTCTGCCCAGAAAATCTTACACATATCTGCCTGACCTGGAAGCTTTACACATCCAAACGTATGGAGAGAGAGACTGGAGGGAATTGACAAGGGAATTTCAAAACGAAGGCCAAATTAGCCGAGTTAGAAAAATTCTCCCATTCAACTGCCACTACTTTGGCCTGAAGATTGCAATTTTCTTTTATAATTAAAGCCCTAAGTTTGCAAAGCATTCGCTGTTTGGGGAGCGAGTCCCTCAATGACCTATAGCAGTTTAGAAGCCTGGAGCAGCACTATCAGGAGGGGGGATCTGCACAGACCTCTGCCCCCCTTATAACAGGAGAATTTGCTATCTGAGCAATAAGCTATCTGATAGAAACACCATGTGAAAGCAACAAACCCTTTAACCTGCAGCAGAGGGGGGTTTACTGCTGCCCTGGAGAACTTCAAAAACCAACAATACACACAGACCTGTGACTAGCTCAAGGTGATGGGAGTTATCATGCACTTCGCATGGCCCCAAGTGGGAAATAATAATAAACAAGTCACTAAGTTTTATGTCGCCAGTTAAAAAACAACAAAACAATAAAAGCAGAGGTTTAAATCTCTAGAAGGGAGGGGGAAAGAAAGTCCACTGTCCCTTTAAACGGGCTCTGTCACATAAACACAGCTTATACCACGAATGTACAGAATAAACCGATGGAAAATGCTCTATACATTGTGCTTAGGTGAACTGCACCAAATAAGAGAAATATATGGTTTATCCACGGGGGCCCCTGCTTATGACATCACCTGTGACCTGATATGCAAATGAACTTGGGGAGAAGTCACAGGATGATCTTTAATTCTCTATATATTCACAGTATTAACCAGGTTTGGTAATTAACCCTTTATCCCAGACACAGGCATTGCACAGCAGAGACCAATGCAATATGAGCAGTGGGATGATATGGATCAAGTGTTTATCCGTTAGGTTCCAGAGGAGAAGCGTTGAATCCATTACAGCTGAGAATTAGTAATAATTCACCCATGGGAATGTTAGACTAACCTTGGAGGACATTAACCAGGGATATTCGCAATTAATTAACCGTTACTTCGGCTGCTCGCATAATAATCTGGATAATCAGCTGCAGTCACCAGCAATGGGACCATTACGATTAGATCATATTCTTTGGAAGTGATAGTAACCACGCGGAGCGAGAGAGGCGAGCAAGATCTACACAGGGGAACAAA
Organism: Pelodytes ibericus; assembly: GCA_036172795.1. Classification (NCBI taxonomy): domain Eukaryota; kingdom Metazoa; phylum Chordata; class Amphibia; order Anura; family Pelodytidae; genus Pelodytes; species Pelodytes ibericus. The sequence continues at coordinate 3,473,714 of CM069858.1, read as the reverse complement.
GGGATCACGAGAGTCTGGAACTGGGAACAGGAAGGGTCACCTTGTGGGGAAAAAAGGGGTATTTATTGACGAAGAGGAGAATCCCAGGGAATTTCAAACATGGCCAAATTAGCTACTTTGCCTGGAAATCCCCCAAACAATGCATAAAATAAGAGAAAAAAGAAGTTTTAAAAGTGTCAGTGGGATCTCCTGCTTATGACATCACCTGGGGCTTGATATGCAAATGAACTGCTTTTCACTGGAAATGTGTAATTTGCATACCGTGCCACAGGTGATGTCATAATCTGGAGACACATTTAATTTCTTTTATTTTCTGTATTTGCCGATATCCTCTCACACAATGTATAGATCAGTTTTCAGCATTGTTTATTCTCTACCTTCACAGTATGCTTTGTTTAGGTGTAAAGTCTCTGAAGACCCTTAAAAGGGACTCCTAGGGTCATCCAAACTCTGTCTGCAAGTGAGGTTTTGACTGGCCTGCCGGTATAATACCAGCTAGCTGGCAACCATAAACATTGTATACGTAGACAAAACAATCAAATCTACTGGGTCAGCAGAATTCCAGCAAATGTATTTAACATGTGTCTTCTGTTTATGACACGTGGGGCTTGATATGCAAATGGACTACTATCTGGCGTGAATGTTACTCCAATCAGACAGGATCAGAATACGGATTACAATCACACAGAAACCAACAGCAATATCACTCTATGCATCAAATATATATACGTAGCCAGCACACATGGCTAACTATATAATATGTATAGAATCTCACTGACCGGACACGATAGAATATTCACCAAGTACAAGAAACAACACAACAAATAATAAAAGAAAGAAAACCGTAAACAAATGATAAATATCATAATAATCCCAACGTCCAAGTGAGGCTAAGTACCCCCCGTGAATTCATTAATGCTGATTAATACTGTTTTAAAGGGTCAGACAGTTTGTAAGACGTTTTAAAAATCAGCAAAAAATCCAAAAACTGTAATATCCCCCATAATAACCCCCGTTATATCCCCCATAATAACCCCCGTTATATCCCCCATAATAACCCCCGTTATATCCCCCATAATAACCCCCGTTATATCCCCCATAATAACCCCCGTTATATCCCCCATAATAACCCCCGTTATATCTCCCATAATAACCCCCGTTATATCCCCCATAATAACCCCCGTTATATTCCCCATAATAACTGCAAATCACTGGGCCGGAGGCTGACAACAGGGGCAAATGCTGCCTGCGCCAGAGGGGCAAATGCTGCCTGCGCCAGAGGGGCAGGAAATAAAACTCTTGTTTAACAGGATACGGTGGAGATGCCCTGGGCGAAATGAGTCAATAAATAAACAGGATTCAGAAAGGAGCCAGTCTTGGTGGATTGAGAAGGGGCCTGTTTATTCCCCCAGGTTGTACAATGAATACGTAGAGATTTGGATGCTTTAGCTACTGAACTCTGACTTCCCGTCATGCATGTTGGCTGCAGCACACGGACACACACATGTAAGGGTCAACAGTCACTTACAGAGACGGCATACAGGGCAAATTTGGGGCAAAGCTGTAAAATTGGAGCAGCTGCCGTGGGAACCGACGAAATGTGTCTGCTGATTGGTCCACTTTTCGAAGTTTTGCCCCATACGAGACATGTTACCAATGATTTCACGCCTGTCATACCAACATAGGAACAGGATCTGATCTCAGCCCCAAATATTGCATCTCCCCCACGGCTAGATCCCCAAGCACCCCCCCGGGGTACATGTCAGGCTACAGGGCATCACACCAAGTGAGTGTACACTGACCTGTGGCTGCACTCCGCAGAGTGCTTGCTCTGTGAGCGATGTGGAGCCAGCCAGGAATCTGCAGCCCTGGCCGTGAGACGATAGGGAAGATCAGGAATCCAGGGATTTATCCCAGATCCTCGTTACCCGGTCCCAGCGAGCGATGCAGGCCGTTACTGCAATCCCTGCTCCGTGGAGTTAAATCCCATCTAAACACAGTCTGAGCTGCTCTAACAGAGTATGGGAGGGTGGGATCTGGAGGGATAGAGGGGAGGGAGGGGGGACGTACGCACTCACAGTTTGGAGTTTCAGACCGTAGGACAAGCAGAGCCAAAGACTGAGGGGAAAGGGCTGGCGCTGCCAGGATTATCCCACTCACTGAGATTATCCCACTCACTGAGTAACACTCCAGAGGATAATCCCACTCACTGAGTCACACTCCAGAGGATTATCCCACTCACTGAGATTATCCCACTCACTGAGTAACACTCCAGAGGATAATCCCACTCACTGAGTCGCACTCCAGAGGATTATCCCACTCACTGAGATTATCCCACTCACTGAGTCGCACTCCAGAAGATTATCCCACTCACTGAGTCGCACTCCAGAGGATTATCCCACTCACTGAGTCGCACTCCAGAGGATTATCCCACTCACTGAGATTATCCCACTCACTGAGTCGCACTCCAGAGGATTATCACACTCACTGAGATTATCCCACTCACTGAGTCGCACTCCAGAGGATTATCCCACTCACTGAGATTATCCCACTCACTGAGTCGCACTCCAGAGGATTATCCCACTCACTGAGATTATCCCACTCACTGAGTCGCACTCCAGAGGATTATCCCACTCACTGAGATTATCCCACTCACTGAGTCGCACTCCAGAGGATTATCCCACTCACTGAGTCGCACTCCAGAGGATTATCCCACTCACTGAGTCGCACTCCAGAGGATTATGCCACTCACTGAGTCGCACTCCAGAGGATTATCCCACTCACTGAGTCGCACTCAGTATAAGTGGGGGGTGCTCCCAGAAGCCCTCAGTATAAGTGGGGGGTGCTCCCAGAAGCCCTCAGTATAAGTGGGGGGTGCTCCCAGAAGCCCTCAGTATAAGTGGGGGGTGCTCCCAGAAGCCCTCAGTATAAGTGGGGGGTGCTCCCAGAAGCCCTCAGTATAAGTGGGGGGTGCTCCCAGAAGCCCTCAGTATAAGTGGGGGGTGCTCCCAGAAGCCCTCAGTATAAGTGGGGGGTGCTCCCAGAAGCCCTCAGTATAAGTGGGGGGTGCTCCCAGAAGCCCTCAGTATAAGTGGGGGGTGCTCCCAGAAGCCCTCAGTATAAGTGGGGGGTGCTCCCAGAAGCCCTCAGTATAAGTGGGGGGTGCTCCCAGAAGCCCTCAGTATAAGTGGGGGGTGCTCCCAGAAGCCCTCAGTATAAGTGGGGGGTGCTCCCAGAAGCCCTCAGTATAAGTGGGGGGTGCTCCCAGAAGCACTCAGTATAAGTGGGGGGTGCTCCCAGAAGCACTCAGTATAAGTGGGGGGTGCTCCCAGAAGCCCTCAGTATAAGTGGGGGGTGCTCCCAGAAGCCCTCAGTATAAGTGGGGGGTACTCCCAGAAGCACTCAGTATAAGTGGGGGGTACTCCCAGAAGCACTCAGTATAAGTGGGGGGTGCTCCCAGAAGCACTCAGTATAAGTGGGGGGTACTCCCAGAAGCACTCAGTATAAGTGGGGGGTGCTCCCAGAAGCCCTCAGTATAAGTGGGGGGTGCTCCCAGAAGCCCTCAGTATAAGTGGGGGGTTCTCCCAGAAGCCCTCAGTATAAGTGAGGGGTACTCCCAGAAGCCCTCAGTATAAGTGGGGGGTACTCCCAGAAGCCCTCAGTATAAGTGGGGGGTGCTCCCAGAAGCACTCAGTATAAGTGGGGGGTGCTCCCAGAAGCCCTCAGTATAAGTGGGGGGTACTCCCAGAAGCCCTCAGTATAAGTGGGGGGTACTCCCAGAAGCACTCAGTATAAGTGGGGGGTGCTCCCAGAAGCACTCAGTATAAGTGGGGGGTACTCCCAGAAGCACTCAGTATAAGTGGGGGGTACTCCCAGAAGCACTCAGTATAAGTGGGGGGTACTCCCAGAAGCACTCAGTATAAGTGGGGGGTACTCCCAGAAGCACTCAGTATAAGTGGGGGGTACTCCCAGAAGCCCTCAGTATAAGTGGGGGGTGCTCCCAGAAGCACTCAGTATAAGTGGGGGGTGCTCCCAGAAGCCCTCAGTATAAGTGGGGGGTACTCCCAGAAGCCCTCAGTATAAGTGGGGGGTACTCCCAGAAGCACTCAGTATAAGTGGGGGGTACTCCCAGAAGCACTCAGTATAAGTGGGGGGTACTCCCAGAAGCACTCAGTATAAGTGGGGGGTACTCCCAGAAGCACTCAGTATAAGTGGGGGGTACGCAGGTGATTGCAGCCCCTCCCCCCAGAAGCCCTCAGTATAAGTGGGGGGTGCTCCCAGAAGCCCTCAGTATAAGTGGGGGGTACTCCCAGAAGCCCTCAGTATAAGTGGGGGGTACTCCCAGAAGCCCTCAGTATAAGTGGGGGGTGCTCCCAGAAGCACTCAGTATAAGTGGGGGGTGCTCCCAGAAGCCCTCAGTATAAGTGGGGGGTACTCCCAGAAGCCCTCAGTATAAGTGGGGGGTACTCCCAGAAGCACTCAGTATAAGTGGGGGGTACTCCCAGAAGCACTCAGTATAAGTGGGGGGTACTCCCAGAAGCACTCAGTATAAGTGGGGGGTACTCCCAGAAGCACTCAGTATAAGTGGGGGGTACGCAGGTGATTGCAGCCCCTCCCCCCAGAAGCCCTCAGTATAAGTGGGGGGTGCTCCCAGAAGCCCTCAGTATAAGTGGGGGGTACTCCCAGAAGCCCTCAGTATAAGTGGGGGGTACTCCCAGAAGCCCTCAGTATAAGTGGGGGGTGCTCCCAGAAGCCCTCAGTATAAGTGGGGGGTACTCCCAGAAGCACTCAGTATAAGTGGGGGGTGCTCCCAGAAGCCCTCAGTATAAGTGGGGGGTACTCCCAGAAGCACTCAGTATAAGTGGGGGGTACTCCCAGAAGCACTCAGTATAAGTGGGGGGTACTCCCAGAAGCCCTCAGTATAAGTGGGGGGTACTCCCAGAAGCACTCAGTATAAGTGGGGGGTGCTCCCAGAAGCCCTCAGTATAAGTGGGGGGTACTCCCAGAAGCACTCAGTATAAGTGGGGGGTACTCCCAGAAGCACTCAGTATAAGTGGGGGGTACTCCCAGAAGCCCTCAGTATAAGTGGGGGGTACTCCCAGAAGCACTCAGTATAAGTGGGGGGTACTCCCAGAAGCACTCAGTATAAGTGGGGGGTACTCCCAGAAGCACTCAGTATAAGTGGGGGGTACTCCCAGAAGCACTCAGTATAAGTGGGGGGTACGCAGGTGATTGCAGCCCCTCCCCCCAGAAGCACAGTTACATAACTGTGGGATAGTTTGGGGGGTTCACTGCAGGGAAGGGGGGATACAGAGAGACACTCAGGGGAGTCAGTGTGTGCTCCTGCGCACTCCAGCGCCTATAACCCTCAGCCAGCCGGCACGGCTGCTGAGCGTGCTTGGAGTTGAAGTGGTAATGTCAGTGAGGGTTACTTACCGTGCTGCAGGGGCCCCCGGGGGCCACACACGTGATGGGACAACTTCCCAGCGCTGTGATCTCGGCCGGAGAGTGAGTGTGAGTGAGGCTGAGACGGGACACGCCCACTCACTGAGGACACGCCTCCCCGAGGCACAGCCCGCCCCCTCTCACTTCCATTAACCCCTCACCGCTTAGCAGACTACCGACAGCAGGAACATTCCATTGGTTTCCATGGTGATTGCTGAACATTCCATTGGTTTCCATGGTGATTGCTGAACATTTTATTGGTTTCTATGGTGATTGTTGAAGATTCCATTGGTTTCTATAGTGATTGTTGAATGCTCCTTTGGTTTCCATGGTGATTGCTGAATGTTCCACTGGTTTCCATGGTGACTGGATCACTTTGTAAAACGTTGCCCTAGATTTGATCTTTACACATTAAATAATAATGTGCTGCAAACATTCGCCTGGTAAATGCATCTGCCAGGTAAGTAGATTGTAAGCTCCTTGGGGCAGTTTGGCCCTGTTATCTTTCATTTAATTCAGTGCAATACATAATATTACAACACTGAATTAAAAGAAGGTTTTGCTTTCCTGATACTGCATCTCACTGATCCAGTTACACATTATATCTGGCTTTGTCTGCCCCACTCTCTCATTCTTTGCTTTTTGGGGATTTATTTATAGCAGTGTTTTGCTTCCCCTGAATTAATACAAACCATCAGGGGAAGTGCTGAATAAAGACCCTGATCAGAAGAGCGGGGCGAGCATACACCAGCATCCAGACCAGCTCTGCCTCAGCTCTGAGGCAGAACCAAGAGTGAGCCTGCATGCATCTATAACGAAACACGTCGGGTTTACTTGGAGGAAGGGGACACGTTTTTGCTCCAATGAAGCAATAGTTTTAAAAAGAGTTTAATTTTCCTTAAATCATGCTGTAAAGCTAATATATTTCCCTAAAACGCACACATTAATCTCCAACTCACATTGAGTCCTGAGGGGGTCTGGTCACCCCCCCCAGCTCCTGCCAGCAGCAAATAAGCAAGAGATAGAAATCAATACTGTGGCAGATCTTTTCTGATCCAGGACAGGAGTGCAGGGCAGGAGCTGCTCCCTGACCAGTGCAGTTAATTTGCAGGTTCTCATAATCTGGGATTTGAAGGTTTCTCCCAGCGAGAGACAGATTGGATGACACGTATTAGATAATTGAGTTGCCCCGTGCCTTTCAGTCCCTGTGAAGAGTTTCTTTATATAGTGTCCTCAGTAATTGGGTTATATCGAAGAAATTTGGAACAAGGACAAAAGAACGTGTAAAGTTCCTTCCAAAGCGCCGTAGTCCCAGATTCCAAACACTGCCATTTCTGTTATTATTATTATTATTATTATTATTATTAATAATATTATTATTATTATCTGGCTCTACTTTACTTCTTATTAGTTATCCCACTTTGTCATTGATCTCACGGCAATCAAACACTAATCATAATGCAAGAGAAGGATTTTGAAGGCTTTATTCGCGAAAGCGAGAACTGCAGAGAATTGAGAAGTGAACTTCAAAACTGAAGACCAAAAAAGCCGAGTTTCCAACTCCTCAATTCCCTGGAATTCTCTCTTTCGTGAGTAAAACTCCCAATGGCAGAAAGTCACAGTAAATAAATGGCAGAGGGTAGAATTTCGTTTTCAGTTTTTGCCCCAATGGTTCCGTTGATTTTTCATCACAGTGCAGTAAGATAGGATCCTGTTAGTTTTATTTAGCTGGCTGCATTAACACTAGTGTTCATACATACCGCACTGGATGCAAAGCAGTCATTTTTTAATGTCCCATAACATGAAAATACTTTTATTGAAGACGCTGTTTGTTTTATTATCTTCCCACGTTGGTCTAAAAGCATTAATTACCGCCTCGCTATATAACCCCTCCATTAAAATCATTTACAAAAAGCAAAAACGCATGATTTGGTTTCTGTGGAAACAGAAGAAATAATCTTTATTATAAGATTCAGCTGGTTCCAAGGCAGGGATTGGGTTATTTCTTACAGTCGCTGCTCCTGACGTGTGAGAGAATATTATTTACTGTAAAAACAGGGCTTTTTAATACTCAGCCACTTGGAGGGTCTTCCTTTCTGTTTAGGCCATAGATCTCTGCAGTGACATTTCTGTGAATCGGTTTTTATTTATGTGCTTCGATCTCTCTTTTTGAAGCTTGCTAAACATCAAGTCTGTGATCCACTTTATGACATTCATCTTGTGATAATTTAATACACAGAAGTCCGACTCATTGGCTCAGTGTATCATCAAGGAGGTACTTATGATAAAATGGTATCGACTGAATGAATAATCTCAGGACAGTGACAGAACCTAAAGCAAGCAATCTAGGGAGTGAAACTGTGCAAAACAAGTAATGGCTGAACAAAATGGGAGTTAGAGTACATTGGAGCTAAAGTGCTTAATGGTACCTGAGATCATTCATCATTACTCTTATCCACAGCGTTAATTGTGCAGTCTGTATTTTCTAGCCTTACCCAGACATCCAATTCCTAATGACTATTTATCAAAACTTGCTTATTCCACAGTATAAAACATGCTGCATTTGCAAAGTAAGTCTGTGCAATTTGTGTATTTTCGTGTGTAAGTAACTGCAAATTAATTTATAGACAGAATCCTGTTATATACAGTGTGATGGGGGAAAAGGCTGATGGTATTATTGTGTTATCACAGAATAAAAGGTTCCGGTACTCTTCTATACTGGGGAATAAAGGTACCGGTACTCTCCTACACTAGAGAATAAAAGGTTCCGGTACTCTCCTATAATAGGGAATAAAAGGTTCCGGTACTCTCCTATACTAGAGAATAAAAGGTTCCGGTACTCTCCTATAATAGGGAATAAAAGGTTCCGGTACTCTCCTATACTAGAGAATAAAAGGTTCCGGTACTCCCCTATACTAGGGAATAAAAGGTTCCGGTACTCTCCTATACTAGAGAATAAAAGGTTCTGGTACTCTCCTATACTAGAGAATAAAAGGTTCTGGTACTCTCCTATACTAGGGAATAAAAGGTTCCGGTACTCTCCTATACTAGGGAATAAAAGGTTCCGGTACTCTCATATACTAGAGAATAAAAGGTTCTGGTACTCTCCTATACTAGAGAATAAAAGGTTCTGGTACTCTCCTATACTAGGGAATAAAAGGTCCCGGTACTCTCCTATACTAGAGAATAAAAGGTTCCGGTATTCTCCTATACTAGGGAATAAAAGGTTCCGGTACTCTCCTATACTGGGGAATAAAAGGTTCCGGTACTCTCCTATATTAGAGAATAAAGGTTCCAGTACTCTCCTATACTAGGGAATAAAAGGTTCCGGTACTCTCCTACACTCGAGAATAAAAGGTTCCGGTACTCTCCTATACTAGAGAATAAAAGGTTCCGGTATTCTCCTATACTAGGGAATAAAAGGTTCCGGTACTCTCCTATACTGGGGAATAAAAGGTTCCGGTACTCTCCTATATTAGAGAATAAAAGGTTCTGGTACTCTCCTATACTAGAGAATAAAAGGTTCCGGTACTCTCCTATACTAGAGAATAAAAGGTTCCGGTACTCTCCTATTCTAGAGAATAAAAGGTTCCGGTACTCTCCTATACTAGAGAATAAAAGGTTCCGGTACTCTCCTATACTAGAGAATAAAAGGTTCCGGTACTCTCCTATTCTAGAGAATAAAAGGTTCCGGTACTCTCCTATACTAGGGAATAAAAGGTTCCGGTACTCTCCTATACTAGGGAATAAAAGGTTCCGGTACTCTCCTATACTAGGGAATAAAAGGTTCCGGTACTCTTCTATACTAGAGAATAAAAGGTTCCGGCACTCTCCTATACTAGGGAATAAAAGGTTCCGGTACTCTCCTATACTATGGAATAAAAGGTTCCGGTACTCTCCTATACTAGGGAATAAAAGGTTCCGGTACTCTCCTATACTAGGGAATAAAAGGTTCCTGTACTCTCCTATACTAGAGAATAAAAGGTTTCGGTACTCTCCTATACTAGGGAATAAAAGGTTCCGGTACTCTCCTACACTAGAGAATAAAAGGTTCCGGTACTCTCCTACACTAGAGAATAAAAGGTTCCGGTACTCTCCTATACTAGAGAATAAAAGGTTCTGGTACTCTCCTATACTAGAGAATAAAAGATTCCGGTACTCTCCTATACTGAGGAATAAAAGGTTCCTGTACTCTCCTATACTAGGGAATAAAAGGTTCCTGTACTCTCCTATACTAGAGAATAAAAGGTTCCGGTACTCTCCTATACTAGGGAATAAAAGGTTCCGGTACTCTCCTACACTAGAGAATAAAAGGTTCCGGTACTCTCCTATACTAGAGAATAAAAGGTTCTGGTACTCTCCTATACTAGAGAATAAAAGATTCCGGTACTCTCCTATACTGAGGAATAAATGTTCTGGTACTCTCCTATACTAGGGAATAAAAGGTTCCGGTACTCTCCTATACTAGGGAATAAAAGGTTCCGGTACTCTCCTATACTAGGGAATAAAAGGTTCCGGTACTCTCCTATACTAGGGAATAAAAGGTTCCGGTACTCTCCTATACTAGAGAATAAAAGGTACCGGTACTCTTCTATACTAGAGAATAAAGGTTCCAGTACTCTCCTATACTAGAGAATAAAAGGTTCCGGTACTCTCCTATACTAGAGAATAAAAGGTTCCGGTACTCTCCTATATTAGAGAATAAAGGTTCCGGTACTCTCCTATACTAGTGAATAAAAGGTTCCGGTACTCTCCTATACTAGAGAATAAAAGGTCCCGGTACTCTCCTATACTAGAGAATAAAAGGTTCCGGTACTCTCCTATACTAGGGAATAAAAGGATCCGGTACTCTCCTATACTAGGGAATAAAAGGTTCCGGTACTCTCCTATACTAGGGAATAAAAGGTTCCGGTACTCTCCTATACTAGAGAATAAAAGGTCCCGGTACTCTCCTATACTAGAGAATAAAAGGTTCCGGTACTCTCCTATACTAGGGAATAAAAGGTTCCGGTACTCTCCTATACTAGGGAATAAAAGGTTCCGGTACTCTCCTATACTAGAGAATAAAAGGTTCTGGTACTCTCCTATACTAGAGAATAAAAGGTTCCGGTACTCTCCTGTACTAGGGAATAAATGGTTCCGGTACTCTCCAATACTAGAGAATAAAAGGTTCCGGTACTCTCCTATACTAGAGAATAAAAGGTTCCGGTACTCTCCTATACTAGGGAATAAAAGGTTCCAGTACTCTACTATACTAGAGAATAAAAGGTTCCGGTACTCTCCTATACTAGAGAATAAAAGGTAACGGTACTCTCCTATACTAGGGAATAAAAGGTTCCGGTACTCTCCTATACTGGGGAATAAAAGGTTCCGGTTACTCTCCTGTATTAGAGAATAAAAGGTTCCGGTACTCTCCTATACTAGAGAATAAAAGGTTCCGGTTACTCTCCTGTATTAGAGAATAAAAGGTTCCGGTACTCTCCTATACTAGAGAATAAAAGGTTCCGGTACACTCCTATACAAGGGAATAAAAGGTTCTGGTACTCTCCTATACTAGAGAATAAAAGGTTCCGGTACTCTCCTATACTAGAGAATAAAAGGTTCCTGTACTCTCCTATACAAGGGAATAAAAGGTTCTGGTACTCTCCTATACTAGAGAATAAAAGGTTCCGGTACTCTCCTATACTAGAGAATAAAAGGTTCCGGTTACTCTCCTGTATTAGAGAATAAAAGGTTCCGGTACTCTCCTATACTAGGGAATAAAAGGTTCCGGTACTCTCCTATACTAGAGAATAAAAGGTTCCAGTACTCTCCTGTACTAGAGAATAAAAGGTACCGGTACTCTCCTATACTAGAGAATAAAAGGTTCTGGTACTCTCCTATACTAGAGAATAAAAGGTTACGGTACTCTTCTATACTAGGGAATAAAAGGTTCCAGTACTTTCCTATACTAGGGAATAAAAGGTTCCGGTACTCTCCTATACTAGAGAATAAAAGGTTCCGGTACTCTCCTATACTAGAGAATAAAAGGTACCGGTACTCTCCTATACTAGGGAATAAAAGGTTCCTGTACTCTCCTATACTAGAGAATAAAAGGTACCGGTACTCTCCTATACTAGAGAATAAAAGGCACCGGTACTCTCCAATACTAGAGAATAAAAGGTACCGGTACTCTCCCATAAAGAAAACCACAATTAAACTATATATTGCTCTTATTTTAGGCATTTGCTGCAATTCTGCTGACACAATGTCAGTCACAGTATAAGCAGTGTTTGGGTGATACAGTCACAGTATAAGCAGTGTTTAGGTGATACAGTCACAGTATAAGTAGTGTTTGGGTAATACAGTCACAGTATAAGCAGTGTTTGGGTGATACAGTCACAGTATAAGCAGTGTTTAGGTAACAGTCACAGTATAAGCAGTGTTTGGGTGATACAGTCACAGTATAAGCAGTGTTTAGGTGATACAGTCACATTATAAGCAGTGTTTAGGTGATACAGTCACAGTATAAGCAGTGTTTAGGTGATACAGTCACAGTATAAGCAGTGTTTGGGTGACACAGTCACAGTATAAGCAGTGTTTGGGTGATACAGTCACAGTATAAGCAGTGTTTAGGTGATACAGTCACGGTATAAGCAGTGTTTGAGTGATACAGTCACAGTATAAGCAGTGTTTAGGTGATACAGTCACTGTATAAGCAGTGTTTGGGTGATACAGTCACAGTATAAGCAGTGTTTGGGTGATACAGTCACAGTATAAGCAGTGTTTGGGTGATACAGTCACAGTATAAGCAGTGTTTAGGTGATACAGTCACAGTATAAGCAGAGTTTCGGTGATACAGTCACAGTATAAGCAGTGTTTAGGTGACACAGTCACAGTATAAGCAGTGTTTGGGTGATACAGTCCCAGTATAAGCAGTGTTTAGGTGATACAGTCACTGTATAAGCAGTGTTTGGGTGATACAGTCACAGTATAAGCAGTGTTTGGGTGATACAGTCACAGTATAAGCAGTGTTTGGGTGATACAGTCACAGTATAAGCAGTGTTTGGGTGATACAGTCACAGTATAAGCAGTGTTTAGGTGATACAGTCACAGTATGAGCAGTGTTTTGGTGATACAGTCACAGTATGAGCAGTGTTTTGGTGATACAGTCACAGTATGAGCAGTGTTTAGGTGATACAGTCACAGTATAAGCAGTGTTTAGGTGATACAGTCACAGTATAAGCAGTGTTTTGGTAATACAGTCACAGTATGAGCAGTGTTTTGGTGATACAGTCACAGTATGAGCAGTGTTTTGGTGATACAGTCACAGTATAAGCAGTGTTTAGGTGATACAGTCACAGTATAAGCAGTGTTTAGGTGATACAATCACAGTATAAGCAGTGTTTGGGTGATACAGTCACAGTATAAGCAGTGTTTGGGTGATACAGTCACAGTATAAGCAGTGTTTAGGTGATACAGTCACAGTATAAGCAGTGTTTGGGTGATACAGTCACAGTATAAGCAGCGTTTAGGTGATACAGTCACAGTATAAGCAGCGTTTGGGTGATACAGTCACAGTATAAGCAGTGTTTGGGTGATACAGTCACAGTATAAGCAGTGTTTAGGTGATACAGTCACAGTATAAGCAGTGTTTAGGTGATACAATCACAGTATAATCAGTGTTTAGGTGACAGTCACAGTATAAGCGGTGTTTGGGTGATACAGTCACAGTATAAGCAGTGTTTGGGTGATACAGTCACAGTATAAGCAGTGTTTAGTTGATACAGTCACAGTATAAGCAGTGTTTGGGTGATACAGTCACAGTATGAGCAGTGTTTGGGTGATACAGTCACAGTATAAGCAGTGTTTGGGTGATACAGTCACAGTATAAGCAGTGTTTGGGTGATACAGTCACAGTATAAGCAGTGTTTGGGTGATACAGTCACAGTATGAGCAGTGTTTGGGTGATACAGTCACAGTATAAGCAGTGTTTGGGTGATACAGTCACAGTATAAGCAGTGTTTGGGTGATACAGTCACAGTATAAGCAGTGTTTGGGTGATACAGTCACAGTATAAGCAGTGTTTGGGTGATACAGTCACAGTATAAGCAGTGTTTAGGTGATACAGTCACAGTATAAGCAGTGTTTGGGTGATACAGTCACAGTATAAGCAGTGTTTGGGTGATACAGTCACAGTATAAGCAGTGTTTAGGTGATACAGTCACAGTATAAGCAGTGTTTGGGTGATACAGTCACAGTATAAGCAGCGTTTAGGTGATACAGTCACAGTATAAGCAGTGTTTGGGTGATACAGTCACAGTATAAGCAGTGTTTGGGTGATACAGTCACAGTATAAGCAGTGTTTGGGTGATACAGTCACAGTATGAGCAGTGTTTGGGTGATACAGTCACAGTATAAGCAGTGTTTGGGTGATACAGTCACAGTATAAGCAGTGTTTGGGTGATACAGTCACAGTATAAGCAGTGTTTGGGTGATACAGTCACAGTATAAGCGGTGTTTGGGTGATACAGTCACAGTATAAGCGGTGTTTGGGTGATACAGTCACAGTATAAGCAGTGTTTAGTTGATACAGTCACGGTATAAGCAGTGTTTAGGTGATACAGTCACAGTATAAGCAGTGTTTAGGTGATACAGTCACAGTATAAGCAGTGTTTAGGTGATACAGTCACAGTATAAGCAGTGTTTGGGTGATACAGTCACAGTATAAGCAGTGTTTAGGTGATACAGTCACAGTATAAGCAGTGTTTAGGTGATACAGTCACAGTATAAGCAGTGTTTGGGTGATACAGTCACAGTATAAGCAGTGTTTAGTTGATACAGTCACGGTATAAGCAGTGTATATAGAGTCCCTTTAACCATGTATTAAATTGTCTCTCAGCCTGGTGATGAGAGGGTTAAAGGGACTATACTCTGACTGTGAAAGAGAGGCAGTAACTCTGATTGACCCAGGCCTGGCAGCCTCTCCCCTATAGCCCCTCCCCCTCTCTGTAACCATCAATCACAGCGGTTGCCAGTGGTAACCACAAACAAACCTGCAGCAGCTGACTGGGTGCTGCATTAACATGAGATCTGATTAATCTGTGATTTGCTGCAGATCACCCCGATACTGCGCCACGCGGTAAGTTTGGGTTTCACAGGGTCTAATTAATTATTGACACGATCACCTAAACATCACTAATACTGTGACTGTCACCTAAACATCACTAATACTGTGACTGTCACCTAAACATCACTAATACTGTGACTGTCACCTAAACATCACTAATACTGTGACTGTATCACCTAAACATCACTAATACTGTGACTGTCACCTAAACATCACTAATACTGTGACTGTCACCTAAACATCACTAATACTGTGACTGTATCACCTAAACATCACTAATACTGTGACTGTCACCTAAACATCACTAATACTGTGACTGTCACCTAAACAAACATCACTAATACTGTGACTGTCACCTAAACATCACTAATACTGTGACTGTATCACCTAAACATCACTAATACTGTGACTGTCACCTAAACATCACTAATACTGTGACTGTATCACCTAAACATCACTAATACTGTGACTGTATCACCTAAACATCACTAATACTGTGACTGTCACCTAAACATCACTAATACTGTGACTGTCACCTAAACATCACTAATACTGTGACTGTCACCTAAACATCACTTATACTGTGACTGTCACCTAAACATCACTAATACTGTGACTGTCACCTAAACATCACTAATACTGTGACTGTCACCTAAACATCACTAATACTGTGACTGTATCACCTAAACATCACTAATACTGTGACTGTCACCTAAACATCACTAATACTGTGACTGTCACCTAAACATCACTAATACTGTGACTGTCACCTAAACATCACTAATACTGTGACTGTATCACCTAAACATCACTAATACTGTGACTGTCACCTAAACATCACTAATACTGTGACTGTCACCTAAACAAACATCACTAATACTGTGACTGTCACCTAAACATCACTAATACTGTGACTGTATCACCTAAACATCACTAATACTGTGACTGTCACCTAAACATCACTAATACTGTGACTGTCACCTAAACATCACTAATACTGTGACTGTATCACCTAAACATCACTAATACTGTGACTGTATCACCTAAACATCACTAATACTGTGACTGTCACCTAAACATCACTAATACTGTGACTGTCACCTAAACATCACTAATACTGTGACTGTCACCTAAACATCACTAATACTGTGACTGTCACCTAAACATCACTTATACTGTGACTGTCACCTAAACATCACTAATACTGTGACTGTCACCTAAACATCACTAATACTGTGACTGTCACCTAAACATCACTAATACTGTGACTGTATCACCTAAACATCACTAATACTGTGACTGTCACCTAAACATCACTAATACTGTGACTGTCACCTAAACATCACTTATACTGTGACTGTCACCTAAACATCACTAATACTGTGACTGTCACCTAAACATCACTAATACTGTGACTGTCACCGAAACATCACTTATACTGTGACTGTATCACCGAAACATCACTAATACTGTGACTGTCACCTAAACATCACTAATACTGTGACTGTCACCTAAACATCACTTATACTGTGACTGTATCACCTAAACATCACTAATACTGTGACTGTATCACCTAAACATCACTAATACTGTGACTGTCACCTAAACATCACTTATACTGTGACTGTCACCTAAACATCACTAATACTGTGACTGTCACCTAAACATCACTTATACTGTGACTGTCACCTAAACATCACTTATACTGTGAATGATCTATACATTGTATTAGTAGAATTGCATAAAATGCATAAAATAAGAGAAATATATGGTTTACATATGTCTTTGGTGTCTCCTGTTTATGACATCACCTGTGGCCTGATATGCTAATGAACTACTTATCGATGGTAAATGTGTAATTGTAATCAAATTACCCTTCAATTAAAAAAAAACATTAATAATTCAGGCCGTGCCCAGCAAAGTATCAGTCACAAACATTGGGGGATATATATAAAATAGACCAAGTCTGCAGTAAAGGTCTAAAAGAGGAGCAGTCACCATGGAAACCAATGGAATGTTCCTGCTGATTACATCACTTTTAGAACCTTACCCCCAGAATCACCATGGAAACCAATGGAATGTTCCTGCTGATTACATCACTTTTAGAACATTACCCCCAGAATCACCATGGAAACCAATGGAATGTCCCTGCTGATTCCATCACTTTTAGAACCTTACCCCCAGAATCACCATGGAAACCAATGGAATGTTCCTGCTGATTACATCACTTTTAGAACCTTACCCCCAGAATCACCATGGAAACCAATGGAATGTTCCTGCTAATTACATCACTTTTAGAACCTTACCCCCAGAATCCCCATGGAAACCAATGGAATGTTCCTGCTGATGACATCACTTTTAGAACATTACCCCAGAATAGAGTTTTATAATGTTGCCCCTTTGTATGTAAAAAGGGCGGCATGTTACCAGGCACCTGTCTGTTACATGTAATAACCCATGCTATGTTTAACCCTTATAGAGCTGACACATACTGTGCACAGCTAATCCATGATTTTAGGGGTCATGAAATGGAGAACTGAATTCATGTGTGATCCAAGTAGCCACCCAGTCAGTATTTTACCGGCAGGCCGGTAAAAATTGGTCTATGGAGGATCCATCAAGGCCGGTATTTTTTTTGTAGAAAAGGTGGCAACCCTGGATCCAGGTCAACCAAACAGTTATTGTCAAAAATCTAAACGTGGAGCAGTCGCCATGGAACCCAATGGAATGTGCCACTTTGACCCAGAATTACTCCTTATAACTGAATCCCAAAGTATTTATATTGGGTACTTTAAAAGACCCCACACCTATAGCAGCACCAAATTTAGGGCCTATGGGTTTTGTGTTTAATTATAGGGATTTCGTTGGTTCCTATTAATACTCTATAATAATGTAAACCAATTGGCCTGTATAATATAGTGAATACAGTGAAAGTTTACGTGTATCTGTTCTCAGGATAGCCTTATACACATCCCAGGCATTCTGCTTTTAAGGTTGTTCCAGGTATCTACTACTCTTTACAGTGTCAGCCTTTACTTCTTCTGCTGGAAGGTTATTGCAGGTATCTACTACTCTTTGCAGTGTCGGCATTTACTGCTTCTGCTGGAAGGTTATTGCAGGTATCTACTACTCTTTAAAGTGTCGGAATTTACTGCTTCCGCTGGGAGGTTATTCCAGGTATCTACTACTCTTTACAGTGTCAGCCTTTACTGCTTCTGCTGGAAGGTTATTGCAGGTATCTACTACTCTTTGCAGTGTCGGCATTTACTGCTTCCGCTGGAAGGTTATTCCAGGTATCTACTACTCTTTAAAGTGTCGGAATTTACTGCTTCCGCTGGGAGGTTATTCCAGGTATCTACTACTCTTTACAGTGTCGGCCTTTACTTCTTCTACTACTCTTTGTTTAAAATTATTACCCTGTAAAGATTGATTCAATGCACATAGAAGGAGGTTGCTATAGATATAAAATGAATAATCTGACATCATGTATAATTATTATGCACAGTAAATATGGCGTCTATCAGTGGATACAGAGCCTCTGCAGACATCGCAAGACGCAACTCTGAGAAACTCCAGCTTCAGGACATTAAAGAGCGATTTCAAGACTATATCCAGAATGTCAGATCCATGAGAAACCAGCGAAATCAGGTACAGTACAGACCGGAACATGCTGCAGGGTTCAGTTTGTATAGATCTATCAGGGGGCGGACATGTTGTTTAGAATCTTTGCTCTGTATAGATCTATCAGGGGGCGGACATGTTGTTTATAATCTTTGCTCTGTATAGCTCTATCAGGGGGCGGACATGTTGTTTAGAATCTTTGCTCTGTATAGCTCTATCAGGGGGTGGACATGTTGTTTAGAATCTTTGCTCTGTATAGCTCTATCAGGGGTGGACATGTTGTTTAGAATATTTGCTCTGTATAGCTCTATCAGGGGAGGACATGTTAATTAGAATCTTTGCTCTGTATAGCTCTATCAGGGGGCGGACATGTTGTTTAGTATCTTGGATCACATCTTCCTTCATCTGACCCAAGATTGTAAACAACATGTCCGCCCCCTGATAGAGCTTTACAGAGCAAAGATTTTAAACAACATGTCCGCCCCCTGATAGAGCTTTACAGAGCAAAGATTCTAACCAACATGTCCGCCCCCTGATAGAGCTATACAGAGCAAAGATTCTAACCAACATGTCCGCCCCCTGATAGAGCTATACAGAGCAAAAATTCTAAACAACATGTCCAACCCCTGATAGAGCTATACAGAGCAAAGATTCTAAACAACATGTCCGCCCCCTGATAGAGCTATACAGAGCAAAGATTCTAACCAACATGTCCACCCCCTGATAGAGCTATACAGAGCAAAGATTCTAACCAACATGTCCATCCCGATAGAGCTATACAGAGCAAAGATTCTAAACAACATGTCCGCCCCCTGATAGAGCTATACAGAGCAAAGATTCTAAGCAACATGTCCGCCCCTGATAGAGCTATATAAGTAGAGAGGGCTCAGTGAGGTAAGTTATTTGTATTCTTTCATTAAAGCATTTTCATTTAAAACATGTATACTTGATGCAATCGGTCAGTTCAGCATGTTATATTTTTCAGACAGTCCTGGGTTACAGTGCGCTGTTTATCTCTATGTTTTCTATATAAAAACCCTACAGAATCCTGTATGGCAGCGTCTCCTCTTACGTTTTATATGTTTACGACTCTCAAGATGCGGCAAGTGCACAATTTATTGTGTTTAAAAGCACCAGGGAGTAAGAAACATTATAACTTCGGCAGATGCTGTCAGCGCCGGCTTTATTCTGCCAGGAAGATGTTTACTTGGAAACAGGTCAAGAGTATGAAATAATAATAAAAACATCTTGCTCCTTTGCAGCCCACGGCTCAGATGGGAAGCACAGTGGGCCTGGGAAGGTCTGTTTGTGTTGAATATAATGTATTTTCTGGAGCGACTGACAAGACAATGTGTGTGAGGCTCTCAACCCCAGACTCACAGCAGAGGGGTATTTGATGGGCATCTTATCTCTGTCATTATCTGGAGAAGCTATTCACAAGTAATAGGCCCATTAAGGACAGCAGTAGGCAGCGACAACATTATCAAAAATCATTTGTCCTTCTTAATCGTCATATAATTCCCTGGGGGTAGAGAAAAGAAAATACATAATACATAGAATCTCAGGAATCGTTTAAATTGCCAGATAAAGCGCTATGGAAAATTTGGAAAAACACAAGTTTTGCACTTTTTGGAACGTTAGAGAGATTGTTTTTTTCCCCCGGTGGCCGGCTTGTTATAGATCATAATACACAAACTTCATTCTCATCCATAAAACTCATTAATCTTTTATATCCAAAAAATGGCGTCGGCGAGCAAGCTTTGCTGCAATGTGAACCTATTAATCTGGATTCGAGCAGCAAAATGAAGAGAGATTTTATTTTACTTCCAGAACTGGGTGCAGATATATAGGACCATGTTATATATATATATATATATATATATATATATATATATATATATATATACTCCCACATATATGTAGCTGCTGCAGCACTCTGTATTAATATTCCCACCTCCAGGCAGGTCAGCCACCTTTTCTTCCACCAGATAAATAACAGCCTTGGTACTGTCTCCATAGACTTAAGATTGGCCTGATGCCAACATACCGGCCTTGGTACAACCCTACCTGCAGATCAAGTCTCCGCGGCAGGAGGAGTACTAACCCCGGCTTGGCGGGTGGGTAAGGGTATTAGTCTGCACAGAAAGAGCAGTGTGTGTCAGTGTGGGGGTTTATCTGACCCCAGATTGACATGGGGGAGTTAAAGAGACACTAGACTCTGTTTTTGTTCACTCGTGTTCCTGTAGTATACTCAGTGGCCCTAGTGTGAGTACTTCTTAATCTACATTCCAGTTTATTCTCTGACCGGCAGCTCTGTGAGACTGGGTGCATATGGAGTATTTGAGAAATCGTTTAGTTAAGTGGTGCCGACTCATTTCGCAACGCTTGTTACAGCATCCATCGGATGTTACAAGACTCTGTTTAGCAGACTGCAGCAATGCAGCAGGTCATGGGGGCTCACCCAGAAGCTTACACTCTAATTTAACCGATAGGAACAATATTGTAACTGTGTTTCCTTTTTCTTCCATTCCTCTCACTATCCCGACATTTACTCTTCTTCTCGAAGAATGAGAGGTAATTTACATCCATATTCATACATATTTACTAAATAATGAAATGATATTCCCTTGTCAGTTCACCTTGGTTCAGTTTAGTGAATAAACCCCTCAGATGTGGGTGGAGTTCTTGCCAGTATCGGATAGAGAGAGACCTTTTTGGATTGTTTATAAGAGTTCGGAGGGTCTGGTCCAGAAGAAAGCTACTTTTCCAAATGATGGAATCTGAAGATTTGGAAGATGTCTTGCAGCTCTGCATTGCAAAGAGGAAGATATATCTGTTAATATCACATGTTTCACTGGATGGTTTGTAGATTATTCAGGGGGAATTAATCACAAATCAGTGTATAAGAAGAAGACTTAATGTCTGGCCAAGAGAGGGAAGGATTAAATCTCAGAGCTTTCATTTAATTAGTATCTAAAGCGAGACATGGTAACACTTGAAATCCTGAGGCCCAGGGTCTGTGTGTCGGGGTCTATAATTACTGGGACATTCATTCCTCCGACTTCCATTATCCGTCCCAGTGTAATCACAGATGATGGAGCATATGGCTCAGTTTGTCTAGTTAGGTTTGGCCATATATTGATTGATTCCTGATACTGTGTCAGATCAGTTTACATATTGTATTTGTATTCTCTGCAGTGTTCAGTGTATTGTCTGTTTGTGTGGTTCACCTGTCAGCATTAATGACTAGATCATTTCTGATATCCCAGGAATCATTCTCCTGCTATGACTGCAATATAAGGAGTATTTATTAGAAGTCTTTCCTGCCACGTGACTGTCCACTGCTCTCCCAGCTGTGTAAGGTAGTGACTATTATATAGAGTAGACCCCCGTACTGCCATAAACTGAAGGACATTTCTTCCTGGTTTCTTTGGCAGATTGTCACATATATTTTAGCCTCAGATTCAACCAGATCTGCTCCCCAATGAGCTCACTAAGGGCAGAGTTTAATATTTACATTTTACTTCATGTGAAGCTGATGCCCCCCAAACCCCCCATTATTCTGACTGTAATCTCTGCAGTTCATGGTGTTAGAAACCCTGGAGAACATAACCATTTTAATTCACTTGGAAACGAAGCAAAGTATAAAACAGGCAAAAAGTTACCCAGCGAGTTTATAACTGTTGGCAAAAACATATTGTATGTTTAATAGAAAGATTGCATCAAGTGTAAACATTTAAATAAGAATGCTTTAATGAATGAAGTGCCTTACTGAGCGATCTTAGCTTCGTTCTATAATGGAATAGATCTGACCTATAGATTCAGAACAGTATGTCTGTCCCCGGATAGAGCTATACAGAGCAATGATTCTAAACAACATGTCCGCCCCCTGATAGAGCTATACAGAGCAAAGATTCTAAACAACATGTCCGCCCCCTGATAGAGCTATACAGAGCAAAGATTCTAAACAACATGTCCACCCCCTGATAGAGCTATACAGAGCAAAGATTCTAAACAACATGTCCGCCCCCTGATAGAGCTATACAGAGCAAAGATTCTAAACAACATGTCCGCCCCTGATAGAGCTATACAGAGCAAAGATTCTAAACAACATGTCCGCCCCCTCATAGATCTATACAGAGCAATGATTCTAAACAACATGTCCGCCCCCTGATAGAGCTATACAGAGCAAAGATTTTAAACAACATGTCCACCTCCTGATAGAGCTATACAGAGCAAAGATTCTAAACAACATGTCCACCTCTGATAGAGCTATACAGAGCAACGATTCTAAACATGTCCTCCCCCTGATAGAGCTATACAGAGCAATGATTCTAAACAACATGTCCGCCCCCTGATAGAGCTATACAGAGCAAAGATTCTAAACAACATGTCCGCCCCCTGATAGAGCTATACAGAGCAATGTCCGCCCCCTGATAGAGCAGTACTTTATTTCTATTCTGTCATAATTTGTTCATTGTTTTCATTACAGTTGGTCCTTTAGTTGAAAGTTGAGCAGCTTACAATATTATAGACCAGACAGGACTGGTTTTTGACATATGGACAGGACTGAACCCAGCCTTGATGTTTTGATCTAGTGACTGCCTTCTCCTTGAAGTGGCCTTGTTAGGTTCCCAATAACCCTAATAACCCCACCTCCCAAACTTGATATATAACTATTCTTACTACCTCTTTATCCTACTCCTCCAGACGGATGGATTATCTGCTGTGAGGCATCTTGAGGAAGAACTGATTGCAGCCCGGACTCTGTATGAAGAAGAGATTCAAAATCTGAGGCAGAAACTGGATGGACTTTGCAAAGACCAAACCCAGGATGGATTCAGTAACCACCAGAGCAGCTTGCTAGCGACAGAATATCAACTCAGGTAGATATCTCCAAATCTTCAATATCTGGCCTCAAAAACAAACTGAATTAAACTTGCATCTTGTACTCCAAATAAATACACCAATGGAAAATCCAAGGCATCAGATCTGTCCGTTTATTTCATACCCTTCTTTAGTACTTACCAGCTAGATAATCATGTAACTTGTGCCTGCCTACTCTCTGTTATAAACTACAGCTTGATCTAATTATGGCAAGAAATCCTAGTGTTTGATTTTTTTCCCCTCCCCCGCAGACTGTGGGAGCTGAACAGGGAGCTCCTGAAAAAAGATGATGAAACCGGAGCATTACAGCTGGTGCTAGCGCAGAAGGAAGCCGAGATTCAGACATTACGGGGTGCGGCGATATCACCTTCTATTCAACTAGACCTCGCCAAGCAAGAACTTGCAGAGCTGCACCGACATATCAAAATGGCTCAAGAAAAGTGAGATGTCTTGCTTAACTTACACACTGCGCCAATAATGCACAAGCTCCATTAGTAGAGTGCAAGCTCCCGTGGTCAGCAGATATCCGAGTCATAATGAGAGCTAGGCAAATTAAATTTAAAATACTAAGGGCTTTATTTATTTAAACGTGGGTCTATATATGCTTCGACCGTAAGCTTCAATTCCCACTTTCTTGGTTCCCTGCAATCCCCCTCCTTCATGAATAAAGCCCCTGTTTATGTTACACCCCTCTGTAGGACGTGCCGACTATCTAGGGCTTCATTCATGAAAGGAAGAATGTCAGGGAACCAATAGGTGAATTTTAGGCCAAAGTAGACGAGCTGATAAATTCTATAATCCAGCTAAATTGGAGATTTTTTCCAGCTTGTCATCAATAAATCCCTGGGATTTGTGCCTGCTTACTCCCTGTTACAAACTACAGCTTGACCTCGATTTAGCAATGAGCACTGCAGAGTTGGAAGTCACAGATAAGGAGGCGCTGTTACCGATGCCTTGGGACCCATCTTCCATGAACTAATTATTTTAAATCATCATGCTATTAAATAATAAGGTTAATCTTGGCAGGCTTAGAATCATGGGAGTAATCCACAGCAGCAGTAGCGCTATCACTTTAAATCCTTTCATTTGAAAAAGACAGAAAGTTGAATCAATTCCCAACCTGCGATTAAATAACATTATATTACATGACTTGGCACATTGTTTACTATTCACTGTTAACGTATCTCTATTTATTTGTCTTGTCGTGTGATAAATGAACTGACCATCCAGGCAGATGAGATCTCATGGGAATGTTCCTGTCTGGTCCTTATCTCTGGGACAAGAGGACTAGTGGGACAGTTACATCAATATCTCCTATCCTGCACAGTGTTTAAAATGACTCTTTGTTTAGATAGTAACACAGGATATTCTGGGCAAACACTTGATTACATGTCAGATTGTAAGTAAAACAGAAAGCCATGTATTATGTAAGACCCTGCAAACCAAATCTAGCTGTAATACTAGATGACAAATGCATTGTGTACAAAGCACAGAACAAACTCACCAGACAGCTGCTAATTAGACAGGAGCGCTTACCTGAATTATTCATAAGGAATACACGTTCCTTTGTGTTAAATTTCCAAATAATCTGCAGAATAACTTTCTCTTGATTATTATATAATTGATTTAAATACCGGTGTCAATCTAAAGTGCTAGCTCTTGGGCTCTAAAATGAGGATAGGGCAAGCTGGACATGCAAATCTCCCAGGGATTTAAAAAAAAAAAAACTATCTGAGCATTAAAAAAAAAAAAAACAACAACAATTCTCCTCTGTAATGTATGAATTATTGTAGCAACACTTTGCAAGAGTAAACTTGGAATTGGGGAAACCTTTTTCTGATTTATTTGGGAACTTTTCTCACCTCAGGCAGGTGCTTGATGGGTTTAGTATTTAAGGAGATATAACTTTTCTGAAGGGATAAAGTTAATGAATATAATTTTTTGTCCTGTAAGATATGAAGAGGAATTTTCTCAGCGTTTAAATCTCCAGAACCAGATACTGGAGCTGACCCAACACATCGAGAATCTGAACCAGAACCACAGCAAGGTGAGTCTTACTTGTCCTTTAGCAGTCTCTGTTTATCTCTCAGCCGGGGTCCAGACGCCTTTTCTGGGGTCACCTAGAGGACTGACTTGTTTGGTTTCGATCTTCTTTTCCTGCACCTCCTGCCCTTCCTATTTTTGCATTTTGCATTGGCTGAGCATCATAGGGGTATCATCCCCTTCTCTGGGAGACGTCAAAGTGTTTATTAGAGAGACAGTTATTTCAGAGCATATTATGTCCATGTCACACTGGTTACGTGTCTGTGATGGGAACACTGGAAAGCACTTTAAATGCTGCTGGTTTATTAATGTTTGGAAAGTCGCAGAATACAATGGGCGTTTGGTGCTAGAGTCACGGGAAGGGGAAAAAATGATTAAGCTCACACGCCCTATCGGTTTCCCGATGGAAAAAATGAACCCTTATCAACCCCTTACAACACATGAATGAAACCAGGAGACTTGCATATGGTGGCAAATAGAAGTCATTTATTTATAACAACGTTAAAAAGGGAGGAGTCCCCAAACCAAATGCGGCACCCCTACCCCCTGGAGATGCGCTGAGCCCCGCCTGCCTGCAGCGCACGTGACGGCCGGTCCATCATCACCGCGCCGCCTCCTACTGAAACTGGGGTATCCCGGGGCGGCCAGGATAGCCAGCTGACCTTGAGCCCCACCCCCTTCCTGGAACCCCGTGAGCCCCCCAACTCACGTGCCCAACATGTTTTTGCGTTCTGCAGTAGCCATAACCGTGCCCCAGCGGCGGGCCCGACCACACAATCGGTTCCCGCCTTTGTATCCACAACCAACCGGCTGGCTACGCTTCCTCCGCATGGGCCCGACCATACGTCAATACCCAAATCGCGCCCATCTCAACCTGCAGGGTGTTTTTGTTATCCCCAGAAGTAGTGAGTGCCGCATTACCGCAAGACGGGACCCCCCCCCCTCCACCACTCCGCACCCCATAAAAAATGCCAGCAAAGATCCAGAAGAAGGCGAAAAAACCCCTATAGAAGCTCAGCCAATCTGCTCCCAAGTGGGTGAAAAATTCCTTCTTGACTCCATGAACTGGCAGTCAGACAAGTCCCTGGATCCCGCTGCGAGACAAGCAAGCTTTCTGCTTTAATTTTCGAAGTGATGACTTCTTGGCGCTTACGGTCGCCCACCGATGTGCTTGCCTCGGGATGGGAGGGTGGGAAACAAAAGAGAACAAGCATTAGAATGATTCACTCCACAAATTACAGCTGAAATAGCCCTGCCTGATTACCCTAACTCCCCCCACTATTCCCCTCCTACTGATAACCTTCCTGACCCTAATTAAGATCCCCTCCCTTGAACCCTTAATTGAATTACTGATAAACCCCAACTTGCCAGGATGTCTCAGGCCATAGCCCATTGTCCTATTGTCTCTGGGCTATCTCCTGAGACACCCTGGAGCCATCTAAAAACCTACAGGCAATGAGCTTAATGGCGCTCGCTCCTAATTAGTCTCTTGCTATGTTTTGGGCTTAAAGATGGGAGGTTAATTATAAATGTCTGGCTCTTTGCTTAGTTTCCAGCTCTGTTGTCACAGGAATCTGGCTGATTTGACTTGTCTGTTTCATTTTATTTACAGATTTTAAAAGACATCTGTTGGCACGGGAGGGGGGCTGGCATGGGAGGGCTGTCACGGGAGGGCTGACATGGGAGGGGGGCTGGCATGGGAGGGCTGTCACGGGAGGGGGGCTGGCATGGGAGGGCTGTCACGGGAGGGGGGCTGGCATGGGAGGGCTGTCACGGGAGGGGGGCTGTCACGGGAGGGCTCACACGGTAGGGCTGACATGGGAGGGCTGTCACGGGAGGGGGGCTGTCACGGGAGGGCTCACACGGTAGGGCTGACATGGGAGGGCTGCATGGGAGGGGGGCTGTCACGGGAGGGCTCACACGGTAGGGCTGACACGGGAGGGCTGACATGGGAGGGCTGCATGGGAGGCGGGCTGTCACGGGAGGGCTCACACGGTAGGGCTGACATGGGAGGGCTGCATGGGAGGGCTGTCACGGGAGGGCTCACACGGTAGGGCTGACATGGGAGGGCTGCATGGGAGGGGGGCTGGCACTGGAGGGTTGGCACGGGAGGGTTGGCATGGGAGGGTTGGCACGGGAGGGTTGGCATGGGAGGGTTGGCACGGGAGGGTTGGCATGGGAGGGGGGCTGGCACTGGAGGGTTGGCATGGGAGGGTTGGCATGGGAGGGGGGCTGGCAAGGGAGGGGGGCTGGCATGGGAGGGTTGGCATGGGAGGGGGGCTGGCACAGGAGGGTTGGCATGGGAGGCAGGGGGGCAATTGTTTCCTGCCCTGGGGCGGCTCTCTAACCTGTCAATGGGCTGCAGCACTTTTCATTTCTAGATGCCTCAGTACATAGGCCAGGCAGCCATAGGGTCGGATAGAAAGCCTCAAAGACTTATAGGCTCTGATTTCTGGCCATCTAAGCCGGGAGGTCACGTGTGAGGCAGCTTTAGAGGATGTTAGCCTGGGTCTCATAGACATTGGCTGCCTGCCCTCCGGTGACCCCTACACAGGGCCGTCTTTAATAGTGATTGGACCCTGGGCAAGCATTTGCTTGGGCCCCCTGGACCCTGCCCCCTCCCCTGCATGCAATCCCGCCATCCATCGCAATGTTACCCCCCCCACACACACATATGCCATAATTGTTGTGCCATTCAGATGCCAGTAATATTGTGCCAGCCAGATGCCCAGTAATATTGTGCCAGTCAGATACCAGGAATATTGTGCCTGTCAGATACCAGTATTATTGTGCCAGCCAGATGCCTGTAATATTATGCCAGTCAGAGCCCAGTAATATAGTGCCAGCCAGATGCCTGTAATATTATGCCAGTCAGAGCCCAGTAATATAGTGCCAGCCAGATGCCTGTAATATTATGCCAGCCAGATGCCTGTAATATTATGCCAGCCAGATGCCCAGTATTATTGTGCCAGTCAGATGCCCAGTATTATTGTGCCAGTCAGAGCCCAGTAATATAGGTGCCAGCCAGATGCCCAGTAATATTGTGCCAGCCAGATGCCCAGTAATATTGTGCCAGCCAGATGCCCAGTAATATTGTGCCAGCCAGAGCCCAGTAATATTGTGCCAGCCAGAGCCCAGTAATATTCTGCCATTCAGATGCCCAGTAATATAGTGCCAGCCAGAACCCAGTAATATAGTGCCATTCAGATGCCCAGTATTATTGTGCCAGCCAGAGCCCAGTAATATAGTGCCATTCAGATGCCCAGTAATATTGTGCCAGTCAGTCCCCCGCCCCCCCCCCCCCCCCCCCCGTTCGCAAGTACTTACATGAAGCAGCTCCGTGTCCCCCGCCGGATGTCTCCTCAGTGCAGTCTTCCCTCTTGCACGGAGGAGGGAAACAGTCACCGGATGTGACGCGACGTCACATCCGGCGTCAGTTTTTTTTTTCCGGCCGTCGCATCCAATCGGATGCGGCTTGCCGGAAAAAAGCGTTCACAAGCGCAATGCGCTGTGAACGCGGCAAGCAGGGCTGGGGGCCCACGGGACAGCTGCCTTGGGGCCCCCCAGGAGTAAATGGGCCCAGGGCAGCTGCCCCGTTTGCCCCGCGTTAAAGACGGCCCTGCCCCTACACAAAGATAGCGTGTGAGGGGAGATCTTTCCATCTCCCCAGCCAGCACCTCTGGCCCCCCAAATACATGATGGCACAGGTCACACAACCCTAAGGCCATACCTATTGCCAGCCCTTCCATGACTGTCATCAAAAAAATAAATCTTTTATTGAAAGATTGGATCAAGTGTTATATATTATAAATAGAAATGCTTTAATGAAAAAATTACCTTTTTGCTCTGTATAGCTTTATCAGGGGGCAGACATATCCTCCCCCTGATAGAGCTATACAGAGCAAAGATTCTAAACAACATGACTGTCCCCTGATAGAGCTATACAGAGCAAAGATTCTAAACAACATGTCTGCCCCCTGATAGAGCTATACAGAGCAAAGATTCTAAACAACATGTCCGCCCCCTGATAGAGCTATACAGAGCAAAGATTCTAAACAACATGTCCGCCCCCTGATAGAGCTATACAGAGAAAAGATTCTAAACAACATGTCCGCCTCCTGATAGAGCTATACAGAGCAAAGATTCCAAACAACATGACTGTCCCCTGATAGAGCTATACAGAGCAAAGATTCTAAACAACATGTCCGCCCCTGATAGAGCTATACAGAGCAAAAATTCTAAACAACATGACTGTCCCCTGATAGAGCAATACAGAGCAAAGATTCTAAACAACATGTCTGTCCCCTGATAGAGCTATACAGAGCAAAGATTCTAAACAACATGTCCACCCCCCTGATAGAGCTATACAGAGCAAAGATTCTAAACAACATGTCCGCCCCTGATAGAGCTATACAGAGCAAAGATTCTAAACAACATGTCTGTCCCCTGATAGAGCTATACAGAGCAAAGATTCTAAACAACATGACTGTCCCCTGACACCTTCTACTGGTGCAGATAAACAAGAGGTGACCCAACTGCACCTTTAAAAATGTAAAAAAATAAATGCTCTATTTAGTTCCAAACCAATTTGTTCTTTTGCTTAACTGGTGGGTGGGGCTATTTGAGTTTAGTAACTTTGTAAACCCGTATCCTCATACTAGGATTCACATGAACTGAGAGGGAGGGTCTCCCAGTCAGAGACCCTCGTATTGCAGATGGAAGAACAGCTGCGCAATGGGAGCCGCAATGGACCTGCGCTGATGCAAACCGTGCAAAAGATCCAAGAAGCCAGCGAAGCGGAGGTGAAGAGGCTGCAAAACGAGACTGAAAGTGTCTATAATCAGAGTGTGAGTAGCAAGCCACATCAGGGAATACAGTCTCCCAAAACAAATGGCCTCCATCCTAACTGGAGAAAGCTTCGAGGGGACGAGCTTGGATGCACCCCACCCATCCCCCACCAAATCTCCCTGTGTCTTAGGTCACCAAACTACCATTTGTTTAAACCAGGTGGCATGTGTCCAAAATAGTCACTTGTTACAGCCATTTGTTAAAACTTGACACTTAATATCAAGGGTTTTAATGAGTTGATTCAGCTAATGCTGTGTTTATACAGAGACCGCAGATTGTTATATGGGGTGTTCCTTTAAAGGTCATTTCTAGGATAACGTTTCAAAAGTGATGTCATCAGCAGGAACATTCCATTGGTTTCCATGGGGACTGCTCCATTTTTAGAATGTTGCCCAATGTCAATGTGTCCTAATTTCCTTTTCCCTCCCAGAATCTTTTGTGCAGGACACATTTTATATTTGTTTTTAAATATGTAAATTTAAAATCTATATTAGTATTATCAAATAAAAACAAAATGCAGGGACAGTAAGTGTTATGTAGTGTTCTATTCTGGGCTGGTTACCATGGAAACCAATGGAATGTCCCTGCTGATTACATCACTTTTAGAACTTTACCCCAGAATCACCATGGAAACCAATGGAATGTTCCTGCTGATTACATCACTTTTAGAACTTTACCCCCAGAATCACCATGGAAACCAATGGAATGTTCCTGCTGATGACATCACTCTTAGAACTTTACCCCCAGAATCACTATGGAAACCAATGGAATGTTCCTGCTGATTACATCACTTTTAGAACTTTACCCCCCAGAATCATCATGGAAACCAATGGAATGTTCCTGCTGATTACATCACTTTTAGAACTTTACCCCCAGAATCACCATGGAAACCAATGGAATGTTCCTGTTGATTACATCACTTTGGAACCTCAGAACTCCCCTTTACAAATTACCAAAACACCAATGACTTTGCAGATATGTTGCATCACATTTTTGGGGGATTTTCTCCAAATATACGTCATTTATTTTAGGCAGAGATCCCGTTATTTCTTGGTTGGTCCCAGCGAGTGTGAGTCTCTCCTGTTTTCTATATTATGAGATAAATACTGACTCTCCTGCTGGTAAATATATTGGAACAATAGTGGCAGGAAACATGCACATCCTGAGTGAATTCAAAATCCTGCTCCAAGTCCGATTGTGTGTGCTTTATCAATCACAGGCCTCATTGTGCTACGACTTTCAGTATTAAAATAAAAATAGCATCTTACAATTGTGCTTCTAATAGCGAAGCACGGGCGAAAAATGTAGTGTTCCTAGTATGAGGATAAGTTATCCTCTGACCGGCAGCTTCCATGGGAAACGGGCCGCCCGGTCTGGTCAGTAAGAGAGAGAACCATCATTTTTATAAGAACAGATGTGTTGATTTTGAGAAACAGGAACATTCCTTTGGTCTCTATGGTGACTGCGGAACATTCCATTGGTCTCTATGGTGACTGCGGAACATTCCATTGGTTTCCATAGTGACTGCGGAACATTACATTGGTTTCCATGGTGATTGCAGGACATTCCATTGGTTTCCATGGTGATTGCAGGACATTCCATTGGTTTCCATGGTGACTACAGGACATTCCATTGGTTTCCATGGTGATTGCAGGACATTCCATTGGTTTCCATGGTGATTGCAGGACATTCCATTGGTTTCCATGGTGATTGCAGGACATTCCATTGGTTTCCATGGTGACTACAGGACATTCCATTGGTTTCCATGGTGATTGCAGGACATTCCATTGGTTTCCATGGTGATTGCAGGACATTCCATTGGTTTCCATGGTGACTGCAGGACATTCCATTGGTTTCCATGGTGATTGCAGGACATTCCATTGGTTTCCATGGTGACTGCAGGACATTCCATTGGTTTCCATGGTGACTGCGGCACATTCTGTTGGTTTCCATGGTGACACTGGAACATTCCGTTGGTTTCCATGGTGACTGCGGCACATTCCATTGGTTTCCATGGTGACTGCAGGACATTCCGTTGGTTTCCATGGTGACTGCGGAACATTCCGTTGGTTTCCATGGTGACTGCGGAACATTCCGTTGGTTTCCATGGTGACTGCAGGACATTCTGTTGGTTTCCATGGTGACTGCAGGACATTCTGTTGGTTTCCATGGTGACATTGGAACATTCCGTTGGTTTCCATGGTGACTGCAGGACATT
Organism: Pelodytes ibericus; assembly: GCA_036172795.1. Lineage (NCBI taxonomy): Eukaryota > Metazoa > Chordata > Amphibia > Anura > Pelodytidae > Pelodytes > Pelodytes ibericus. The sequence continues at coordinate 3,441,543 of CM069858.1, read as the reverse complement.
CTGTTGGTTTCCATGGTGACATTGGAACATTCTGTTGGTTTCCATGGTGACATTGGAACATTCCGTTGGTTTCCATGGTGACTGCGGAACATTCTATTGTTTAATGATCACGTTATGATCCCTGTCTTATCTGTTCTGTGGATTAAAATGACGAGACCCCCCACTCTGCTAAAAACCCTTCAATAGACTAGAGAAGGAGCAGAAGTCTTTGTTTATTTACCTGACACATCAAAGAGGCAAGTTACATGTAGATAGGAAATTAGTCTCCCTGTGAGAGAAGTGCTTCAGGATCACTTCTTGTTCCTCTTCCTTTGAAAATTACTGTTATTATTTTGGACGTTTTTTTCTTCTGATTATAAAACAAGGTAAATACCCGACTGCAAGTCTGTGATAGCAACAGACTGATTGAACAGAAATGAGGAGAAAGTGCTCTGCCAACTAAACATCACTTATACTGTGACTGTGCCACCTAAACATCACTTATACTGTGACTGTGCCACCTAAACATCACTTATACTGTGACTGTGCCACCTAAACATCACTTATACTGTGACTGTGTCACCTAAACATCACTTATACTGTGACTGTGCCACCTAAACATCACTTATACTGTGACTGTGTCACCTAAACATCACTTATACTGTGACTGTGCCACCTAAACATCACTTATACTGTGACTGTGTCACCTAAACATCACTTATACTGTGACTGTATCACCTAAACATCACTTATACTGTGACTGTGTCACTTAAATATCACTTATACTATGACTGTGTCACCTAAACATCACTTATACTGTGATTGTGTCACCTAAACATCACTTATACTGACTGTGTCACCTAAACATCACTTATACTGACTGTGTCACCTAAATATCACTTATACTGACTGTGTCACCTAAACATCACTTATACTGACTGTGTCACCTAAATATCACTTATACTGACTGTGTCACCTAAATATCACTTATACTGACTGTGTCACCTAAACATCACTTAAACTGTGACTGTGTCACCTAAATATCACTTATACTGTGACTGTGTCACCTAAACATCACTTATACTGTGACTGTGTCACCTAAACATCACTTATACTGACTGTGTCACCTAAATATCACTTATACTGACTGTGTCACCTAAACATCACTTATACTGACTGTGTCACCTAAACATCACTTATACTGACTGTGTCACCTAAACATCACTTATACTGACTGTGTCACCTAAATATCACTTATACTGACTGTGTCACCTAAACATCACTTATACTGACTGTGTCACCTAAATATCACTTATACTGACTGTGTCACCTAAATATCACTTATACTGACTGTGTCACCTAAACATCACTTATACTGACTGTGTCACCTAAATATCACCTATACTGACTGTGTCACCTAAATATCACTTATACTGACTGTGTCACCTAAATATCACTTATACTGACTGTGTCACCTAAACATCACTTATACTGACTGTGTCACCTAAACATCACTTATACTGACTGTGTCACCTAAATATCACTTATACTGACTGTGTCACCTAAACATCACTTATACTGACTGTGTCACCTAAATATCACTTATACTGACTGTGTCACCTAAATATCACTTATACTGACTGTGTCACCTAAACAACACTTATACTGACTGTGTCACCTAAATATCACTTATACTGACTGTGTTACTTAAATATCACTTATTCTGTGACTGTGTCACCTAAATATCACTTATACTGTGACTGTGTCACCTAAACATCACTTATACTGTGACTGTCACCTAAATATCACTTATACTGTGACTGTGTCACCTAAACATCACTTATACTGACTGTGTCACCTAAACATCACTTATACTGTGACTGTGCCACCTAAACATCACTTATACTGTGACTGTGTCACCTAAACATCACTTATACTGTGACTGTGTCACCTAAACATCACTTATACTGTGACTGTGCCACCTAAACATCACTTATACTATTACTGTGTCACCTAAATATCACTTATACTGTGGCTGTATCACCTAAACATTATTTATACTGTGACTGTGTTACCTAAACATCACTTATACTGTGACTGTGCCACCTAAATATCACTTATACTGTGACTGTATCATCCAAACACTGCTTATACTGTGACTGTGTCACCTAAATATCACTTCTACTGTGACTGTATCACCTAAACATCACTTATACTGTGACGGTATCAACTAAACATCACTTATACTGTGACTGTATCACCTAAACACTGCTTATACTGTGACTGTATCACCCAAACATCACTTATACTGTGACTGTTTTACCTAAACATCACTTACACTGTGACTGTATCACCTAAACATCACTTATACTGTGACTGTGCCACCTAAATATCACTTATACTGTGACTGTATCACCTAAATATCACTTATACTGTGACTGTATCACCTAAACATCACTTATACTGTGACTGTATCACCCAAACATCACTTATACTGTGAATGTTTTACCTAAACATCACTTATACTGTGACTGTATCACCTAAACATCACTTATACTGTGACTGTATCACCCAAACATCACTTATACTGTGAATGTTTTACCTAAACATCACTTATACTGTGACTGTATCACGTAAACATCGCTTATACTGTGACTGTATCACCCAAACATCACTTATACTGTGACTGTTTTACCTAAACATCACTTACACTGTGACTGTATCACCTAAATATCACTTATACTGTGACTGTATCACCTAAACACTGCTTATACTGTGACTGTCACCTAAACATCACTTATACTGTGACTGTTTCACCTAAACACTATTTATACTGTGACTGTATCACCTAAACACTGCTTATAATGTGACTGTATCACCTAAACACTGCTTATACTATGACTGTGTCACCTAAATATCACTTATACTGTGACTGTGTCACCTAAATATTACTTATACTGTGACTGTGTCACCTAAACCTCAATTATACTGTGACTATCACCTAAGCACTGCTTATACTGTGACTGTATCACCTAAACACTGCTTATACTGTGACTGTATAACCCAAACACTGCTTATACTGTGACTGTGTCACCTAAATATTACTTATACTGTGACTGTGTCACCTAACCACCGCTTATACTGTGACTATCACCTAAGCACTGCTTATACTGTGACTGTATCACCTAAACACTGCTTATACTGTGACTGTGTCACCTAAACACTGCTTATACTGTGACTGTATCACCTAAACATGACTTATACTGTGACTGTCACCTAAATATCACTTATACTGTGACGGTACTAGCTAAACACTACTTATACTCTGACTGTCACCTAAACACGGCTTATACTGTGACTGTGTCACCTACACACTGCTTATACTGTGACTGTATAACCTAAATATCACTTATAATGTGACTGTCACCTAAACACTGCTTATAATGTGACTGTGTCACCTAAACACTGCTTATACTGTAACTGTATCACCCAAACACTGCTTATACTGTGACTGTGTCACCTAAACATCACTTATACTGACTGTGTCACCTAAATATCACTTATACTGACTGTGTCACCTAAGCATCACTTATACTGACTGTGTCACCTAAATATCACTTATACTGACTGTGTCACCTAAATATCACTTATACTGACTGTGTCACCTAAACATCACTTATACTGACTGTGTCACCTAAATATCACTTATACTGACTGTGTCACCTAAACATCACTTATACTGACTGTGTCACCTAAATATCACTTATACTGACTGTGTCACCTAAACATCACTTATACTGACTGTGTCACCTAAACATCACTTATACTGACTGTGTCACCTAAATATCACTTATACTGACTGTGTCACCTAAATATCACTTATACTGACTGTGTCACTTAAACATCACTTATACTGTGACTGTCACCTAAATATCACTTATACTGTGACTGTGTCACCTAAACATCACTTATACTGACTGTGTCACCTAAACATCACTTATACTGTGACTGTGTCACCTAAACATCACTTATACTGTGACTGTGCCACCTAAACATCACTTATACTGTGACTGTGCCACCTAAACATCACTTATACGGTGACTGTGTCACCTAAACATCACTTATACTGTGACTGTGTCACCTAAACATCACTTATACTGTGACTGTGCCACCTAAACATCACTTATACTATTACTGTGTCACCTAAATATCACTTATACTGTGGCTGTATCACCTAAACATTATTTATACTGTGACTGTGTTACCTAAACATCACTTATACTGTGACTGTGCCACCTAAATATCACTTATACTGTGACTGTATCATCCAAACACTGCTTATACTGTGACTGTGTCACCTAAATATCACTTCTACTGTGACTGTATCACCTAAACATCACTTATACTGTGACGGTATCAACTAAACATCACTTATACTGTGACTGTATCACCTAAACACTGCTTATACTGTGACTGTATCACCCAAACATCACTTATACTGTGACTGTTTTACCTAAACATCACTTACACTGTGACTGTATCACCTAAACATCACTTATACTGTGACTGTGCCACCTAAATATCACTTATACTGTGACTGTATAACCTAAATATCACTTATACTGTGACTGTATCACCTAAACATCACTTATACTGTGACTGTATCACCCAAACATCACTTATACTGTGACTGTTTTACCTAAACATCACTTACACTGTGACTGTATCACCTAAACACTGCTTATACTGTGACTGTCACCTAAACATCACTTATACTGTGACTGTTTCACCTAAACACTATTTATACTGTGACTGTATCACCTAAACACTGCTTATAATGTGACTGTATCACCTAAACACTGCTTATACTATGACTGTGTCACCTAAATATCACTTATACTGTGACTGTGTCACCTAAATATTACTTATACTGTGACTGTGTCACCTAACCACCGCTTATACTGTGACTGTATCACCTAAACACTGCTTATACTGTGACTGTGTCACCTAAACACTGCTTATACTGTGACTGTATCACCTAAACACTACTTATACTCTGACTGTCACCTAAACACGGCTTATACTGTGACTGTGTCACCTACACACTGCTTATACTGTGACTGTATAACCTAAATATCACTTATAATGTGACTGTCACCTAAACACTGCTTATAATGTGACTGTGTCACCTAAACACTGCTTATACTGTGACTGTATCACCCAAACACTGCTTATACTGTGACTGTATCACCTAAACACTGCTTATACTGTGACTGTATCACCCAAACACTGCTTGTACAGTGACTATCACCTAAACACTGCTTATACTGTGACTGTATCACCTAAACATCACTTATACTGTGACTGTATAACCTAAATATCACTTATAATGTGACTGTCACCTAAACACTGCTTATAATGTGACCGTGTCACCTAAACACTGCTTATACTGTGACTGTATCACCTAAACATCACTTATACTGTGACTGTCACCTAAATATCACTTATACTGTGACTGTCACCTAAATATCACTTATACTATGACACCTAAACACAGCTTATACTGTAACTGTATCACCTAAACACTGCTTAAACTGTGACTGTATCACCCAAGCACAGCTTATACTGTCACAGTATAATCAGTGTTTGGGTGATGCAGTCACAGTATAAGCAGTGTTTGGGTGATGCTGTCACAGTATAAGCAGTATTTAGATGATACAGTCACAGTATAAGCAGTGTTTAGGTGATACAGTCACAATATAAGCAGGGTTTAGGTGATACAGTCACAGTATAATCAGTGTTTGGGTGACACAGTCACGGTATAAGCAGTGTTTAGGTGATACAGTCACAGTATAAGCAGTGTTTAGGTGATACAGTCACAGTATTAGCAGTGTTTAGGTGATACAGTCACAGTATAAGCAGTGTTTAGGTGATACAGTCACAGTATAAGCAGTGTTTAGGTGATAAAGTCACAGTATAAGCAGTGTTTAGGTGATAAAGTCACAGTATAAGCAGTGTTTGGGTGATACAGTCACAGTATAAGCAGTGTTTAGGTGATAAAGTCACAGTATAAGCAGTGTTTGGGTGATACAGTCACAGTATAAGCAGTGTTTGGGTGATACAGTCACAGTATAAGCAGTGTGTAGGTGATACAGTCACAGTATAAGCAGTGTGTAGGTGATACAGTCACAGTATAAGCAGTGTTTAGGTGATACAGTCACAGTATAAGCAGTGTTTAGGTGATACAGTCACAGTATAAGCAGTGTTTAGGTGATAAAGTCACAGTATAAGCAGTGTTTAGGTGATAAAGTCACAGTATAAGCAGTGTTTGGGTGATACAGTCACAGTATAAGCAGTGTTTAGGTGATAAAGTCACAGTATAAGCAGTGTTTGGGTGATACAGTCACAGTATAAGCAGTGTGTAGGTGATACAGTCACAGTATAAGCAGTGTTTTGGTGATACAGTCACAGTATAAGCAGTGTTTAGGTGATACAGTCACAGTATAAGCAGTGTTTAGGTGATACAGTCACAGTATAAGCAGTGTTTGGGTGATACAGTCACAGTATAAGCAGTGTGTAGGTGATACAGTCACAGTATAAGCAGTGTTTTGGTGATACAGTCACAGTATAAGCAGTGTTTAGGTGATACAGTCACAGTATAAGCAGTGTTTAGTTGATACAGTCACAGTATTAGGACATTGGGAGGTATGTTCGCTCCCGTTAAATCATTGCTCTTTCCTGATTTTATTCTGCGTGTCCCGGCAGCTCATTGAATTCCAAATGCGCAGTAACAATGACCAGGCGCAGCTGAGACAAGCGCAGGAAGAGAACCAGCGCCTGAGCCTGCGCATGGGGGATTTAACTGCCGAAGTTACGTCGCTGGAGAAGAAGGTAAGAGAGGCACCTGGGGCTTAACCAGCAGCTGGATTCCAGATTCAGCACAAGGATTGGAGATTTTATCCAACTCACACACTGTGACCTTAAGGGAAAAATGTCGCAAAAAGTAAAGCTGTGTTTATATGCAAGATTGGAACAAGTGCATGCATCAAATAGACATGCTTTAATGAAGAAATAGAAATAAAGCACCTTATTGAGACCTCTCTGTTCCATATAGCTCTATCAGGGGTGGACATGTTTAGAATCTTTGCTCTGTATAGCTCTATCAGGGGGCGGACATGTTGTTGAGAATCTTTGCTCTGTATAGCTCTATCAGGGTGCGGACATGTTGTTTAGAATCTTTGCTCTGTGTAGCTCTATCGAGGGGCGGACATGTTGTTTAGAATATTTGCTCTGTATAGCTCTATCGGGGGGAGGACATGTTGTTTAGAATCTTTGCTCTGTATAGCTCTATCAGGGGTGGACATGTTGTTTAGAATCTTTGCTCTGTATAGCTCTATCAGGGGTGGACATATTATTTAGAATCTTTGCTCTGTATAGCTCTATCAGGGGGTGGACATGTTGTTTAGAATCTTTGCTCTGTATAGCTCTATCAGGGGGTGGACATGTTGTTTAGAATCTTTGCTCTGTATAGCTCTATCAGGGGTGGACATATTATTTAGAATCTTTGCTCTTTATAGCTCTATCAGGGGGCGGACTTGTTTAGAATCTTTGCTCTGTATAGCTCTATCAGGGGGCGGACATGTTGTTTAGAATCTTTGCTCTGTATAGCTCTATCAGGGGGCGGACATGTTGTTTAGAATATTTGCTCTGTATAGCTCTATCGGGGGGAGGACATGTTGTTTAGAATCTTTGCTCTGTATAGCTCTATCAGGGGTGGACATGTTGTTTAGAATCTTTGCTCTGTATAGCTCTATCAGGGGTGGACATGTTGTTTAGAATCTTTGCTCTGTATAGCTCTATCAGGGGTGGACATATTATTTAGAATCTTTGCTCTGTATAGCTCTATCAGGGGGTGGACATGTTGTTTAGAATCTTTGCTCTGTATAGCTCTATCAGGGGTGGACATATTATTTAGAATCTTTGCTCTTTATAGCTCTATCAGTGGGCGGACTTGTTTAGAATCTTTGCTCTGTATAGCTCTATCAGGGGGCGGACATGTTGTTTAGAATCTTTGCTCTATATAACTCTATCAGGGGGCAGACATGTTTTTTACAATCTTTGATCTGTATAGCTCTATCAGGGGTGGACATATTATTTAGAATCTTTGCTCTGTATAGCTCTATCAGGGGGTGGACATGTTGTTTAGAATCTTTGCTCTGTATAGCTCTATCAGGGGGCGGACATGTTGTTTAGAATCTTTGCTCTGTATTGCTCTATCAGGGGGCGGACATGTTGTTTAGAATCTTTGCTCTGTATAGCTCTATCAGGGGGCGGACATGTTGTTTAGAATCTTTGCTCTGTATAGCTCTATCAGGGGGCGGACATGTTGTTTAGAATCTTTGCTCTGTATAGCTCTATCAGGGGCAGTCATGTTGTTTACAATCTTTGCTCTGTATAGCTCTGTCAGGGGGCGGACATGTTGTTTACAATCTTTGATCTGTATAGCTCTATCAGGGGCGGACATGTTGTTTACAATCTTTGCTCTGTATAGCTCTATCAGGGATGGACATGTTGTTTACAATCTTTGCTCTGTATAGCTCTGTCAGGGGGCGGACTTGTTTAGAATCTTTGCTCTGTGTAGCTCTATCAGGGGGCGGACATGTTTAGAATCTTTGTTCTGTATAGCTCTATCAGGGGGCGGACATGTTGTTTAGAATCTTTGCTCTGTATAGCTCTATCAGGGGGCGGACATGTTTAGAATCTTTGCTCTGTATAGCTCTATCAGGGGGAGGACATGTTGTTTAGAATCTTTGCTCTGTATAGCTCTATCAGGGGGCGGACATGTTGTTTAGAATCTTTGCTCTGTGTAGCTCTATCAGGGGGCGGACTTGTTTAGAATCTTTTGCTCTATATAGCTTTCTTTTTCTGCAGTGTATTATCACTCTCTCTCTCTATATATAAACTCATTCTCTGTCTCTCCGTCTGTTTATCTAGTGTAACGTCTTGAATTCATTTGCTAGGTTTTTGTCTCTTCCTTCAGTGTTATTTGCAGTATGTTCACTGCGGAGCAATGAGAACAGAAAGTGTAGTGAAAGGATGCATTTTTAGCCCTTATATCTGAGGATGGGAAGCAGTGCGTCTGTATTAAATTGGTACCCAGGCTCAAAACCATGTAATAGCTTGAGCTCTGTTCATGAATTGCAGGGAGTTTGTAAGATAATATGAAGCTTAAGGCCAAAGTAGCCGACTTGGAAAAATTCCCAGAATCGGCTGTATTAGAAAATGTTTCCGACTTGGCTTCTTTGGCCTTAAGTTTGAAATTCCCTTGTCAATTCCCTGCAATTTATGAATAAAGCCCTGTGAATCAGAGAATGTGACAGTTAGTGCCATATATCACACATATATATATATGTATATATTACATATCACATATTATTGTAGTTTTGCTAATACATTAGAGTTCAGAGGTTCTGCCAGTGGTAATTCAGTGTATGGATGGCCATGGATCTTGGGGTCACATTGTCCTTACAGTCTGTCAGTGACATCATAACAGCAGTGATACTACAACATCTCCAGCTCCCCAAGCAAGACAGGACTGGCTTATGGGAACAGGAGAGAAAATATAGCAGAAAGAAACCATGCTTCTGTAATACCCCCATGTCACCAAAATACAATAGGGTAAATCTGCATTTACAAAATCAAGAATATGTTCCCTAAGTGACAGTGGCTGTTTTAACATTTCTGCAGTGTTTGTGTTTAGCTGTAATTTTCCCATCTCCTATTCAATGCACCTGTATAAATTATTTTTTTCGCCATAAAAAGTGCTTTTAGATACAATTATTTTCATCATATCACATTTACTATAAAAATTATTAAAATACCGGTATGATGAAAAAAACAAACAAACACCTTTTTCTAACTATAACTAGAAAAATCGATTACACGATTACTAATCCCATCTAAATAGTTTCTAAATGTTGTCCTGAGTTTAGAAATATGCCATGTTCCATGTTATTTCTGTTGTTTTTTGAGTTTTGACCCCCAACCCTAACCCTAAATCTATCCCTAACCCTGGATATAACCAGATGGGCCCAATGGTTGTTCGTTGCCGATGTAGTCTAGGTTTCATTTTGCCCACCTGTGTTTGAGTATTGGTAAAGCCAGTGCTGTATTTACCGCGAGGCATCCTAGGCGGATGCCTAGGGCGGCAAACTTTGGGGGGCGGCAGCGCCCCCCAGCACTGAAAAAAAAATTAAGAAAAAGAAAATCTGGCCCTTTAAAAAAAACTTGTGCTTGCAGGCAGAGATAGAGGTGAGAAGGGATCGGAAGATCCCCCTCACCTTCCCTCTATCGGCGGGCTACACGGGGAGCCGAACAGGCAGCACAGAGAAACCTCCGTGCAGTGTGACAGAGAAACCTCCGTGCTGCCTGTTCGGCTCCCCGTGCAGTGTGACACGGAAGTGCCGACAGTCACGTGACTGGCGCGCTGACAGGTCACGTGACCTGTCGGCACAACCACCTGGGAGCCGAACAGGCAGCATGGAGGAGACCATGCTTCATGCCACTAGCCACCAGGGAAAAAGGTAAGTGCTGGGGAGATGGGGGGATTTGGGCAAATTGGCTGGGGCTTATTAAATGGCAAATAACACTGGCATATTATTGGGCAAATTGGCTGGGGATATTGAATGGCAAATAACACTGGAATATTATTGGGCAAATTGGCTGGGGCATATTAAATAGCAAATAACACTGGCATATTATTGGGCAAATTGGCTGGGGCATATTAAATGGAAAATAACACTGGCATATTATTGGGCAAATTGGCAGGGGCATATTAAATAGCAAATAACACTGGCATATTATTGGGCAGATTGGCTGGGGCATATTAAATAGCAAATAACACTGGCATATTATTGGGCAAATTGGCTGGGGCATATTAAATGGAAAATAACACTGGCATATTATTGGGCAAATTGGCAGGGGCATATTAAATAGCAAATAACACTGGCATATTATTGGGCAAATTGGCAGGGGCATATTACATGGCAAATAACACTGGCATATTATTGGGCAAATTGGCTGGGGCATATTAAATGGAAAATAACACTGGCATATTATTGGGCAAATTGGCAGGGGCATTTTAAATGGCAAATAATACTGGCATATTATTGGGCAAATTGGCAGGGACATATTAAATGGCAAATAATACTGGCTTAATATTGGGCAAATTGGCTGGGGAATATTAATGGCAAATGATACTGGCATATTGGGCAAATTGGCAGGGGCATATTCAATGGCAAATACTGGCATATTATTGGGCAAATTGGCAGGGGCATATTAATGGAAAATGATACTGGCATATTATTGGGCAAATTAGCTGGGGAATATTAATGGCAATAAATAATATTGGCAATGTGTATGTAAATGGGGTGATGGGGCATGTCCTAGGTGTGCAACGTGGGTTATGGGTCATATCGTGGGTGTGCATCGTGGGTAGGGGGGGGTGCCCAAAATTTGTCTGCCTAGAGCAGCACAAATCCAAGATACACCACTGGGTAAAGCTGTAATCTGTAGCTTTATATAAAAGGCTTCGCTCATTACTTAATATTTCAGATGTGATATTAATACACAGTTCCATACACAGAGACATACAAAGCTGAAGGGATGTTTAATAATAAAGGGGTGTATAACAATAAATGGGTGTATAATAATAAAGGGATGTATAATAATAAGGGGTGAATAATAATAAAGGGATGTATAATAATAAAGTGGTGTATAATAATAAAGGGATGTATAATAATAAGGGATGTATAATAATAAAGGGATGTATAATAATAAGGGATGTATAATAATAAGGGGTGAATAATAGTAAAGGGATGTATAATAATAAAGTGGTGTATAATAATAAAGGGATGTATAATAATAAGGGATGTATAATAATAAAGGGGTGTATAATAATAAAGGGGTGTATAACAATAATGGGATGTATAATAATAAGGGGTGAATAATAATAAAGGGATGTATAATAATAAGGGGTGAATAATAATAAAGGGATGTATAATAATAAAGTGGTGTATAATAATAAAGGGATGTATAATAATAAGGGATGTATAATAATAAAGGGGTGTATAATAATAAAGTGGTGTATAATAATAAAGTGGTGTATAATAATAAAGGGATGTATAATAATAAGGGATGTATAATAATAAAGGGTGAATAATAATAAAGGGATGTATAATAATAAAGGGTGAATAATAATAAAGGGTGAATAATAATAAAGGATATATAATAATAAAGGGTGAATAATAATAAAGGGTGAATAATAATAAAGGGATATATAATAATAAGGGATGTATAATAATAAAGGATGTATAATAATAAAGGGATGTATAATAATAAGGGGATGTATAATAATAAGGGGATGTATAATAATAAGGGATATATAATAATAAAGGGTGAATAATAATAAAGGGATGTATAGTAATAAAGTGATGTATAATAATAAAGGAATGTATAATAATAAGGGGATGTATAATAATAAGGGATATATAATAATAAGGGATATATAATAATAAAGGGTGAATAATAATAAAGGGATGTATAGTAATAAAGGGTGTATAATAATAAAGGGATGTATAATAATAAAGGATGTATAATAATAAAGGATGTATAATAATAAGGGATATATAATAAGAAGGGATATATAATAATAAAGGGTGAATAATAATAAAGGGATGTATAGTAATAAAGGGTGTATAATAATAAAGGGATGTATAATAATAAAGGATGTATAATAATAAAGGATGTATAATAATAAAGGGGTGTATTGTATAATAATAAGGGGTGTATAATAATAATTCTCTCTCTCTCTCTCTCTCTCTCTCTCTCTCTCTCTCTCTCTCTCTCTCTCTCTCTCTCTCTCTCTCTCTCTCTCTCTCTCTCTCTCTCTCATAATCTAGGGCAGATAATATTTTTAGATGTGAATGATCCAAATTAATTTGGGTCATTTAAATACTGTTATCTAATGGAAGATTTGATGATCTGTGTGAACTAAACACATTATAACTTTCCTAACTCTGAGCAGCAAAGACTGATCTCAGTAACAGTGGCTGTGACTGTTCACTTAAAGGGACCCTGTCACCTAAACACTGCTTATACTGTATCACCTAAACACTGCTTCTACTGTGACTGTGTCACCTAAACACTGCTTATACTGTGACTGTATCACCTATACACTGCTTATACTGTGACTGTATCACCCAAACACTGCTTATACTGTGACTGTATCACCTAAACACTGCTTCTACTGTGACTGTGTACCTAAACACTGCTTGTACTGTGACTGTATCACCTATACACTGCTTATACTGTGACTGTATCACCCAAACACTGCTTATACCATGACTGTCTAACACAATCACTGCTTATACTGTGACTGTATCACCCAAACACTGCTTATACTGTGACTGTATCACCCAAACACTGCTTATACTGTGACTGTATCACCTACACACTGCTTCTACTGTGACTGTCACCTACACACGGCTTAAACTGTGACTGTATCACCTAAACACTGCTTATACTGTGACTGTATCACCCAAACACTGCTTATACTGTGACTGTATCACCCAAACACTGCTCATACTGTGACTGTATCACCTAAACACTGCTCATACTGTGACTGTATCACCTAAACACTGCTTATACTGTGACTGTATCACCCAAACACTGCTTATACTGTGACTGTATCACCCAAACACTGCTTCTACTGTGACTGTGTCACCTAAACACTGCTTGTACTGTGACTGTATCACCTATACACTGCTTATACTGTGACGGTATCACCTAAACACTGCTTATACTGTGACTGTATTACCTAAACACTGCTTATACTGTGACTATCACCCAAACACTGCTTATACCATGACTGTCTAACACAATCACTGCTTATACTGTGACTGTGTCACCTAAACACTGCTTGTACTGTGACTGTGTCACCTATACACTGCTTGTACTGTGACTGTATCACCTAAACAAACACTGCTTATACTGTGACTGTATCACCCAAACACTGCTTATACTGTGACTGTATCACCCAAACACTGCTTATACTGTGACTGTATCACCCAAACACTGCTTATACTGTGACTGTATCACCTACACACTGCTTCTACTGTGACTGTCACCTAAACACGGCTTAAACTGTGACTGTATCACCTAAACACTGCTTATACTGTGACTGTATCACCCAAACACTGCTTATACTGTGACTGTATCACCTAAACACTGCTCATACTGTGACTGTATCACCTAAACACTGCTTATACTGTGACTGTATCACCCAAACGCTGCTTATACTGTGAATGTATCACCCAAACACTGCTTATACTGTGACAGTATCACCTAAACACTTCTTATACTGTGACAGTATCACCTAAACACTGCTTATATTGTGACATTATCACTCAAACACTGCTTATACTGTGACCGTATCACCCAAACACTGCTTATACTGTGACAGTATCACCTAAACACTGCTTATACTGTGACAGTATCACCTAAACACTGCTTATACTGTGACAGTATCACTCAAACACTGCTTATACTGTGACTGTATCACCCAAACACTGCTTATACTGTGACTGTATCACCCAAACACTGCTTATACTGTGACTGTATCACCCAAACACTGCTTATACTGTGACTGTATCACCTAAACACTGCTCATACTGTGACTGTATCACCCAAACACTGCTTATACTGTGACTGTATCACCTAAACACTGCTCATACTGTGACTGTATCACCTAAACACTGCTTATACTGTGACTGTATCACCCAAACGCTGCTTATACTGTGAATGTATCACCCAAACACTGCTTATACTGTGACAGTATCACCTAAACACTTTTTATACTGTGACAGTATCACCTAAACACTGCTTATACTGTGACTGTATCCCCCAAACACTGCTTATACTGTGACCGTATCACCCAAACACTGCTTATACTGTGACAGTATCACCTAAACACTGCTTATACTGTGACAGTATCACCTAAACACTGCTTATACTGTGACAGTATCACTCAAACACTGCTTATACTGTGACTGTATCACCCAAACACTGCTTATACTGTGACTGTATCACCCAAACACTGCTTATAATGTGACTGTATCCCCCAAACACTGCTTATACTGTGACTGTATCACCTAAACACTGCTCATACTGTGACTGTATCACCCAAACACTGCTTATACTGTGACTGTATCACCTAAACACTGCTCATACTGTGACTGTATCACCCAAACACTGCTTATACTGTGACTGTATCACCTAAACACTGCTTATACTGTGACTGTATCACCCAAACACTGCTTATACTGTGACTGTATCACCTAAACACTGCTTATACCGTGACTGTCTAACACAATCACTGCTTATACTGTGACTGTGTCACCTAAACACTGCTTGTACTGTGACTGTGTCACCTATACACTGCTTGTACTGTGACTGTATCACCTAAACAAACACTGCTTATACTGTGACTGTATCACCCAAACACTGCTTATACTGTGAATGTATCACCCAAACACTGCTTATACTGTGACTGTATCACCCAAACACTGCTTATACTGTGACTGTATCACCCAAACACTGCATCACCTACACACTGCTTCTACTGTGACTGTCACCTAAACACGGCTTAAACTGTGAATGTATCACCTAAACACTTCTTATACTGTGACAGTATCACCTAAACACTGCTTATACTGTGACATTATCACTCAAACACTGCTTATACTGTGACTGTATCACCCAAACACTGCTTATACTGTGACTGTGTCACCCAAACACTGCTTATACTGTGACTGTGTCACCTAAACACTGCTTATACTGTGACTTTGTCACCCAAACACTGCTTATACTGTGACTGTATCACCCAAACACTGCTTATACTGTGACTGTATCACCCAAACACTGCTTATACTGTGACTGTGTCACCCAATCACTGCTTATACTGTGACTGTGTCACCCAAACACTGCTTATACTGTGACTGTATCACCCAAACACTGCTTATACTGTGACTGTATCACCTAAACACTGCTTATACTGTGACTGTATCACCCAAACACTGCTTATACTGTGACTGTATCACCTAAACACTGCTTATACTGTGACTGTATCACCCAAACACTGCTTATACTGTGACTGTATCACCCAAACACTGCTTATACTGTGACTGTATCACCTAAACACTGCTTATACTGTGACTGTATCACCCAAACACTGCTTATACCGTGACTGTATCACCCAAACACTGCTTATACTGTGACTGTATCACCTAAACACTGCTTATACTGTGACTGTATCACCCAAACACTGCTTATACTGTGACTGTATCACCTAAACACTGCTTATACTGTGACTGTATCACCTAAACACTGCTTATACTGTGACTGCATCACATAAACACTGCTTATACTGTGACTGTATCACATAAACACTGCTTATACTGGGAATACAGAGAATAAAAAATTCTGAAAAATTAGGCTGACAGTCAGTGTATTAGATGCATATCTGGGAAGATGAATAAATTATTTAATAAAACAGAGTAAATGTGTAATAGTTCCAGGTATCCTAAATCTACAATGATCACATACCATTGATGTGCTGTAATTACTCCTTTCCCAGCTGTTGAAAGTATTCATGTTTGTGGTGTTTGATGTATATATTATTTAAAGTTTATATAAACTGACCATCAATACATAACCCTCTGTGAAGTCGCCCAAAACATCCTTCCATGCCTCCCAGTGTGCAGCAAATGCATCAAATACGAGACATATACAGTGTAAATGTGTCTGTCTCATGTTGATGACATCACCTACGGCTTGATATGCAAATTACACATTTCCCATTGCTAATAACTAATTTGCATGTCAAGCCAAAGGTGATGTCATAAACAGGAGACAGACACATTTAAAATGTGTTTTTCTCTGGATTTTTGCATGTGCTGCAGTGATATCACTATCATTATATTTATTATTATTCCCAGTATAAGCCATTGATAGATGATGGGGTCTGACTGCGAAGCTTTACTAACTAGCTGAGCAAATGAACCTGGGGTGTATACTTAACAGAAACTACTTGAGAAGAGATTGGATTTATTATAACCCAGCAGTGTGTCCAATAATAAAAACATGAAATATGGAAATTGCAGTGATTAACACTAATAATAACTGTGGATTAAACATCCCATGAATACTAAGACACAATTAGCACAGCTAATTCACAGTGTGTATGTATAAATGAATATATAAGCAAATACTGAGAGGGCAGACAATGAGAAGTTATCAAATTAACCTGTGAATATTACTCCCAGGATGATTATGATAAATACCAGCATGTGCTCTGCATCAGGATATTCTAATAACTAAGCTGATTAATTAACTCTGTTACCGGGGGTGCTGGGGGAACTTGTGGCTTCTCTCTGAGAAGCAGAATAAATATTATTATCACTATTTATTAACAGCTGTTGATTTTTTTTATCTTTTTTGAATTATTAGTGAGACATTGGACCATTTTTTATTAAGCTGATAATTGTCATTTAACTTGTGAGTTTAAAAAAGAGATAAAAGAACAGTGTGTGAAAGCTGGAGAATAATATACTGCTCAGAATCAGTACAGTTTAATCTTATTTCTCGCTACAAGTCAGAGATCTGTGTCGTCTCTTGTAACTGGACGAGCGAGGAACAAATACCATGATAGGATAGGATTATATCAGCCATTATTACCTCCATAAACTTAATATCAAGCCAATGGCAGCAAAGGAAGGGATTCTTCACGGTAAGGACCGGAAAGATGTGGAATTCACTGCCAAGAGAGGCGGTGCTATCAAATACAATAGATGCCTTGAAAAAGAGGCTGGATATGTTTTTAGAAAAACAGGACATACAGGGCTAGAAAAGAATAAACATTAATATTTAGAGCTTTTTGATCCAAGGATAAATCTTATTACAGTTTTGGAGTCAAGGAAGGATCCCCCCCCCAAAGTGGGAAAATGCTAAATCACCTAATTAGGAGTTTTTGTTTCTTTTGGATAAACAGCAACATATAGATAGAAGAGTGTAACTTGATGGATTCTGGGGCAAAGTTCTAAAAGTGGAGCAGTAGCCATGGAAACCAATGGAATGTTCCTGCTGATTACATCACTTTTAGAACCTTACCCCAGAATCACTGCAGAAACCAATGGAATGTTCCTGCTGATTACATCACTTTTAGAACTTTACCCCCAGAATCACCATGGAAACCAATGGAATGTTCCTGCTGATTACATCACTTTTAGAACTTTACCCCCAGAATCACCATGGAAACCAATGGAATATTCCTGCTGATTACATCACTTTTAGAACTTTCCCCCAGAATCACCATGGTAACCAATGGAATGTTCCTGCTGATTACATCACTTTTAGAACTTTACCCCAGAATCACCATGGAAACCAATGGGATGTTCCTGCTGATTATATCACTTTTATACGGAGGCGCTGTGTGCAGAGCATTGCTCCCCTCTGATCTGTGGGAAGCTGCAGGTGTTCATTATGTAACGTCTGTTAGAAAACATCCCGTCATTCTCTGTAAATCACCTGAGCACAGCTCAGCGTCTTATGATTAGCTGACTCCTCCCCCTGCGCTGAGAGGTTTGGAGAAATTGTATTATTTGTTGACGTGGCTGGTATAAACACGTGTGCTTCTAATACATATTTGTAAAAGGGAATAAAGTGATAGGCCCTATAAAGTGAATAAAGTGCAGCAAACATTAGTGCATTTCCCTCCACAAATAGGCGAATCAAAATATAATAAAGTGTTACGCAGGGTAAGGGAGATAAATAGAGTAAATCTATTTCCACCTGCCAGTGGACTAAATCAATGCACTCCTCCCTTTCTGCCCCCCGTGTGTTATCAAGGTTTAAATGTCCCCTTTATTGTGATAGGAAAGTAATTGCATTAGAAATGGCAGCAGGGAGATAATCAGCCTCTAGAAAGGTTTAAACCATCGTCTGCAAGCTCTCCCTCTAATTAGTGTCTTGATTACAACGTCTTGTGCGGGACACATGGGGTATTACAGACATCATTAAATGGAAATGGCTTGTCAAGTTGCAATCAGGTGACCGCGCTCCATCCTGCGGCCGCGGCCGGCTGATTTACTGTTTGATTTGGGTAGAGCAGAAGCCAACATGTAACCAGGATCATGTGTGTAATATGTACAAAAAGAAAACCGGGTCTAGTTGAATAGAAATCTGGTCACATAATTGATAACACAATGTATAGATCATTTCCCTTCATTTTATTCTCTAAATTCACAGTATAAGCAGTGTTTAGGTGACAGAGTCCTATTTAATGCAAAAAAAATAAAATAAACGAAGAAGCAGAATTACAGCAAATGCATCAATTAAGAGAAAAATATGTGTTTTAAATGTGTCTCCTTCTTATGACATCACCTTGTGGCCTGATATGCAAATTACTAAGTTATTCACAACCAGCCACAAGGTGATGTCATAAGTATGAGACACCAATGCTATATTAAAAGCATATTTTTCTCTTACTTGATGGATTTCATCTAATTCTGGCAGCACCATGTCCTACAATAACTGCTAGGATTTAATATCACTTTATTGGGATATCTATATAAATGTGGAAAATAGAAATTTTAGAGCTCCCAGGAACTAAGGCTGCCACCTGGCCGGTATTTAGAAAAGGTGACAACCCGACCAGGAACATATTTTAAAATGTAAATAAATATATTAAGACACTCAGTGTGTCCCTGTTTTGGGATAAATCTCTGTGGAATCAGTTTAAAGGAATCACCAGGTAAATAATGAAATAACTGAGACATTATTATTATTTAGGTTTATTATTAGTAGGATTATGGCTGGTGGTTACTTTGTATGGTTTCCAGATCTGCAGGGAATAATCTTTATATTCAGAGACAGGTCTGATCCCCCCAAGTCGTTTTGTAGAGGCCCCAGTTACATATTAATGGGACACAGGAGAACGAGGAGTCTGACCAGGAATAACCAAGGCTTATTATTATCATCCTTGAAGACTGTGTCTCTCTGTGCCACTTATAGATGCTGGGAATTAAGCCCCCCATTCCCATCCCCATCCCTCCCACCCCAACTGATACTCTGCAAGCTCTTCAAAAACCCATTTGTGCTCTCATCATGTGAAATAGATGGTTTTTAAGGCAGACAAAAGCCAGAGCTCATTATAATCAGAAACGTTTCACTAAATCCTGAGTGTGTCAGATGGGGGCGACTTGGGATTTGGGGGGGTCCGGTGACAGTCGAACGCTGGCAGGAGCTCCTGTTCCTGTTTTATCCTTTATGTCTCACACAGGGCCCCAGGTGTGCTCTGCATCAACAGCTCTGATTGGCTAAGGAGGAGGAAGCCCGGAGGGGTGATACATGTGTATCTATAATAATATTAAAGAGACAACAAACTGCTTTCATTTGTGATTCTAATTTAGTGACACAAGTGAAAAAAACGAATGAGGATAAATCGGCAGGTACTTTTTAAGTTATATACCTGTCAGTTTACACCTGACTGGAAGCCATAATACTGTTATAGGGCTTTGGCTACAACATGTCCGCCCCCTGATAGAGCTATACAGAGCAAGGATTCTAAACAACATGTCCGCCCCCTGATAGAGCTATACAGAGCAAGGATTCTAAACAACATGTCCGCCCCCTGATAGAGCTATACAGAGCAAAGATTCTAATCAACATGTCCGCCCCTGATAGAGCTATACAGAGCAAAGATTCTAAACAACATGTCCGCCCCTGATAGAGCTATACAGAGCAAGGATTCTAAACAACAAGTCTGCCCCCTGATAGAGCTATACAGAGCAAAGATTCTAAACAATATGTCCGCCCCCTGATAGAGCTATACAGAGCAAAGATTCTAAGCAACATGTCCGTCCCCTGATAGAGTTATACAGAGCAAAGGTTCTAAACAACATGTCCGCCCCCTGATAGAGCTATACAGAGCAAAGATTCTAAACAACATGTCCGCCCCCTGATAGAGCTATACAGAGCAAAGATACTAACAACATGTCCGCCCCCTGATAGAGCTATACAGAGCAAAGATTCTAAGCAACATGTCCGTCCCCTGATAGAGTTATACAGAGCAAAGGTTCTAAACAACATGTCCGCCCCCTGATAGAGCTATACAGAGCAAAGATTCTAAACAACATGTCCGCCCCCTGATAGAGCTATACAGAGCAAAGATACTAACAACATTTCCGCCCCCTGATAGAGCTATACAGAGCAAAGATTCTAAACAACATGTCTGCCCCCAGATAGAGCTATACAGAGCAAAGATTCTAAACATCATGTCCGCCCCTGATAGAGCTATACAGAGCAAAGATACTAACAACATGTCCGCCCCCTGATAGAGCTTTACAGAGCAAAGATTCTAAACAACATGTCTGCCCCCAGATAGAGCTATACAGAGCAAAGATTCTAAACATCATGCCCGCCCCCTGATAGAGCTATACAGAGCAAGGATTCTAAACAACATGTCCGCCCCCTGATAGAGCCATACATAGCAAGGATTCTAAACAACATGTCCGCCCCCTGATAGAGCTATACAGAGCAAAGATTCTAAACAATATGTCCGCCCCCTGATAGAGCTATACAGAGCAAGGATTCTAAACAACATGTCTGCCCCCTGATAGAGATATACAGAGCAAAGATTCTTAACAACATGTCCGCCCCCTGATAGAGCTAAACAAAGCAAAGATTCTAAAAAAACATGTCCGCCCCCTGATAGAGCTATACAGAGCAAAGATTCTAAACAACATGTCCGTCCATTGATAGAGCTATAGAGAGCAATGATTCTAAACAACATGTCCGTCCACTGATAGAGCTATACAGAGCAAAGATTCTAAACAATATATCCGCCCCCTGATAGAGCTAAACAAAGCAAAGATTCTAAACAACATGTCTGCCCCTGATAGAGATATACAGAGCAAAGATTCTTAACAACATGTCCGCCCCCTGATAGAGCTATACAGAGCAAAGATTCTAAACAACATGTCCGCCCCCTGATAGAGCTTTACAGAGCAAAGATTCTAAACAACATGTCCGCCCCCTGATAGAGCTATAAAGAGCAAAGAGTGCTTAATAAGGTAGTATATTTTCTATTCTTTCATTAAAGCATTTATATTTAAATGTCTACACTTGATGCAATCTTTCCAATAAACAGAACTTGTCCTGGCTTGGGATCGAATGTAATAAATACATTTCCTCCTATAAAAACATATTTCAATGAATATACCGGTATATATAGCAATTCAAATATTTCTATTTTCTCTAAACTGAGGGATCTGCTAAATACCAAACACACTATGGGAGCCTGCACTCAGACCTGCTCAGGATACCTTTATTGAAATGACTTTCTTAATTGCCAAATTCTGACCAGGATTCTGGGTTTCTCCCCTCAGCTCATCTCAGAACAAGTTGAGAACAGGACCCTCATTGAGAAGATGGACGGGGAGCGGGTAAGGGGGTTCCAGCACATTCGAGCCCTGGAGGTCAGGATGGAGGTCAGTGCTTGTCATTTACTGATAATTATACCACTGAAGCTCTACAAAGGGCCCATTGGTGGCGGCAGATGGAGATTGTCAGTTAATTTCCTGTTACATAAAAATAATATGTTTCCTAAGGAGGGGGGAGGGCTTCTAAATGTACAATACTCCCATTGAGGACCTGGGGGCATGGTTTGATCGTTACAGACGAGTGATCAGCCCTCTGGATTTGGGGTATCGGAAACTCTTTAATGTCACATCTGGAGCGTCGGAAATCAATTCCACCTGGAACATCAAATAAAAAAATGAAAGTGTCACTGCTAGCTGAATAATCCCCAGCTGTCAATTTGTAAAACTTTATACAAAGAAATGAAAGACGGTCAGTGTGAGGGTTAATACTGCGTCAGAGGCAGTTTGGTTTTATCGGACAGGGCTTTGCTATATAATCCACTGGGACAAAACTTCCAGCTATTTCAGGACAAACAACTGGGATTTTCCCACATCAGCTTTGATGTCCCAGAGAATCAGCAGAAAGAAAGAGGGTGAAGTTAATCTGAGAAATGGGAATTCTAAAAATAAACAAGGCAGGTTCTGTATATTCAGGGGGTGTTTTCTCTGTAATGCTCATTTCTCCTGGACAGTCTGTATAACAGTGTCTGCCGTGCGATATCTCTATAATAGAACTCTCTGCAGTTCCCATAAATAAAGCCCCTGTGTAACTCCTGCCAAACAGAGGTTTTATTACAAGAAAATAGCTCTGTAAAGAGAGAGATGACCTAAGTGAACCATTGTGGTCATTATTGTAAGACAGTGAGAACACACACATTATTATATAGACAGAAATTTTTGGGGGCAAAGTTGTAAAAGTGATATAATCAGCAAGGGACATTCCATTGGTTTCCATGGTGATTCTGGGGGTAAAGTTCTAAAAGTGATGTAATCAGCAGGAACATTTATTGGTTTCCATAGTGATTCTGGGGGTAAGATTCTAAAAGTGATGTAATCATCAGAAACATTCCATTGGTTTCCATGGTGATTCTGGGGGTAAAGTTCTAAAAGTGATGTAATCAGCAGGGACATTCCATTGGTTTCCATGGTAATTCTGGGGGTAAAGTTCTAAAAGTGATGTAATCAGCAGGGACATTCCATTGGTTTCCATGGTGATTCTGGGGGTAAAGTTCTAAAAGTGATGTAATCAGCAGGGACATTCCATTGGTTTCCATGGTGATTCTGGGGGTAAGGTTCTAAAAGTGATGTAATCAGCAGGGACATTCCATTGGTTTCCATGGTTACTGCTGCACCTGTAGACTCTTGCACTAGACTTTCTTTGTGCATTTTGCTATTGCTGCTCTGCTATGTGGTTTCAATGTCTTTTTTAAAATAAAAAATACATTTAATTTGAGATCATCTCTAAGTTGCTCTTTTTAAAAATACTAAATAATATACATTTTATGGCATTTTGCATGAATTTTGCAGGATTTGTTTGTGCTTTTCAGGCAGCAGATGAGACACTGATTAAAACAAGATAAGTCTTGTGCAGCATTAACTCAATGATCTATTTTTAGCACACTTCAAAAGCCTTTGTTTTTATGAAGCGTAACTTTGAAATCCTTTAAAATAAATGATAGAGGGGAAGGGGCAGGGGGGACTTGTTCTTAGTAATCTGTGCTCCAGAAATCTGTTTTTTTCCAGAGCTGTTCAGTTGGGAGATCATGTGTTCTCTGCAGAGAGCTGGTAGCTATAGAGGGAGCAGAGAATGGCACTGGATTCAATTAGCACTCTTATTATGGGCTCTGGAAAAGGCCTTGACAAGACAGTGTCTGAATAACCTACATAGAACAGGAGGAAACAACCCCCCCCGCCTTCGCCTCCTGGAAAATACAACAGAGTCCAAAAAATGACTACAGCAAAAATGATTAATAGATGCCTGGTTTTATTTCCTATATATAAACATATAGCTGTAAGCCAGCACCCCTCTTAAGATTTTGAATGCAAAAAAAAATAGTAAGACTGACTTACTCATCACATTGTTGGTTAATAAACTGAAAGTCAGTCCAACTCTGCCATCTGACATGAGAAATCTCATGCTTCATTATTTGGTCGGATGATCTAATACAGGGAGTGTTGCATTATACACAGATGAGTAAATGCTCAAAACAAGGGGTTTTATTTGGCTTCTTTTTGATCAACAGCGGTACACACGGGATAGGGAAAGGGTTGAACTTGATGGGGGCAGGTCTTTTTTAAAACCTAAACTACTATATAAGTTTGTCTCTTGGTTATGACATCATGAATTGCACATTTCCCCTTCACTCAAGGCAGCTTATTTGCATATCCAGCAACAGGTGATGTCATAAGCTGGAGACTCCACAGACCTATTCTAAACACTGTTTTCTCGTATTCTGCTCCTTCTGCTACCAGCTAATCTAGACGCTGAGGGGGACGGGGGGCATGGTGTTTGGGAGGGCAAGTGTCAGTGCTACGGTCCTTTGAAAGCTGCTATAATGCTATCCTGATAAAAGCTGGACAGAGGGACAATACATTAGACATGTGCGAAACGAAAATTTTCGTTTAGTTTTCGTCCATTCGGACGAAAATGTTATTTATTTCGTCTAAAACTAATTTAGTTCATTACTGCATTCGTTTCAGACGAAATTCGTTCATTATTTTCGTTTCATTTTATTTGTTCATACGAATCAATTGACCTACACATTCCATAAACCGAAAGTCTATAAACCGAAAGACATATCGGTTTATAGACTTTCGGTTTATAGAAAGCCAATAGCATTACATGTATTCCATAAACCGAAAGTCTATAAACGGAAAGACATTCGGTTTATATACTTTCGGTTTATGGAATACATGTAATGCTATGCACGAATGAACGAATGGTTAATAAACGAAAATCAATCGTCCATTCGTGCTATTGGCTTTCTATAAACCGGAAAGAGTCGGTTTATAGAATACCAATAACATTTCGTTAGTTTAGCATTTTCATTATTCGTTTTTCGGACGAATGGACATGTCTACAATACATAGCCTTCCAAAATGTACAGATAATGGATTCTGCACAGTCTAAACCATGGCGACTGTCACATTGGATTTAGGTTTTGCTTCATTATCTCACACGAAGCCATCGATCCCGGGAGATAATAATTCACTGTAACACATGACACAAGCTGATCACGATATTTGGGGTGAAATGGATTAGTAACATTAACCGAAACTTCTCCGCCCCTGAGATATGATCAAACTCTCCTTCCTGCTGCGAGGGGAACAATTTGTACAGGTGAAAGAGAGCGTTTGGGGGACATAGCTGCAAAGAGTGAGGCCAAGGTTGGACAGCACTGCACCCCAGACTGCATTGTTGGACTGCAGTTCCCATTTGGACCGGTTGCACCCACTGATACATGTCAATGTCACATTTTAGGATCTGCAAGACCTTCTCCTGGCAAAAATGAGAGAATTAGAGTCTTTCCAGAACACGAACACATCTCTGAGATCCGAACTGGATGCATTAAAATCCATGCTGGAAGAGGAAGAGCGGCAGTAAGCGACCTGGTCATTTCTTCTCTCTCTTTCTCTGTCTCGGGGCTTTAATAATGAATGAGAGAACTGCAGGCAATTGAGAAGGGAAATGCAAACTTAAAGGGACTGTCTCACCGAAACGCTGCTATACTGTGAATGAAGAGAATAAGTAATGATCTATACATTGTGTTAGCAGAATTGCAGCAAATATTAAATTAGGAGGATGACCTCACCTGTGGCACGGTATGCAAATGACACATTTCAAACCAGTTCATTTGCATATCAAGCCTCAGATGATGTCATAAGCGGGAGACAGACACAGACACCTTCTCACACTCATTTGTCTCCTAATTCAGGCATGTTCTTGCAGTTTTGCTAACACAATGTATAGATCATTTTAAATAATTGTTTTTACTTTGCATGTAGAGAATAAATAAAATGTTTAGGCGATACGGTGCCATTAAGGCCAAAGGAGCCAAGTTGGAAAAATTCTCCAATTCAGCCCTCAGTGTTTCTTTTGATGGGAAACTGATTGTGTTAAATCACCGTCTTTTGTTTCTTCCTCAGGATGATCAGTTCGCAGCTCGGTCCTCGCTCTTTGCACTGTCAGTCGTTACAGAGCCTGATCCCTGAATCTACAAAATCTTCTCTGCTAGACTCCTGCGAAGCTTTCACCCCAATAAACACAGCGGATACTGTGAATACTAGAAAAACCAAGTCCCCCACGTCAGCCGCAAGTTACTGGAATATTCCAAACAGCGCCGGTAAATGTCTGACTTCTCCTGCGCAAGTGACCATTTTACATTAGCCACCTTTGTCTCTGTGACTGCGACACGATCGTAGAAGGTTTTATTTCTCTAATATATTTAGCTGCACAGATTTATTTTGGCACCAATGTTACCTTCCTGGCTGCAAGATGACTTCTGCTCTATCAGGGGGCAAATATGTTGTTTAGAATCTTTGCTCTGTATAGCTCTATCAGGGGGCGGACATGTTGGTTAGAATCTTTGCTCTGTATAGCTCTATTAGGGGGCGGACATGTTGGTTAGAATCTTTGCTCTGTATAGCTCTATCAGGGGGCGGACATGTTGTTTAGAATCTTTGCTCTGGATAGCTCTATCAGGGGGCAGACATGTTGTTTAGAATCTTTGCTCTGTATAGCGCTATCAGGGGGCGGACATGTTGGTTAGAATCTTTGCTCTGTATAGCTCTATCAGGGGGGACATGTTGTTTAGAATCTTTGCTCTGTATAGCTCTATCAGGGGGCGGACATGTTGTTTAGAATCTTTGCTCTGGATAGCTCTATCAGGGGGCGGACATGTTGTTTAGAATCTTGGGTCAGATCTTCCTTCATCTGACCCAACATGTCCGCCCCCTGATAGAGCTATACAGAGCAAAAATTCTAAACAACATGTCTGCCCCCTGATAGAGCTATACAGAGCAAAGATTCTAAACAACATGTCCGCCCCTGATAGAGCTATACATACAAAGCGGGCTCAAGAAGGTGCTCTATTTATATTCTTTCATTAAAGCATTACTATTGAAAATGATGTCATCTTTCCATTAAACAAACCATATTGTTTCTCTTCACTTGTCCTTTAATGTTAAAATCCACCATTGGAAATTCCTGATACTACAAATGTGCAGTTTTCATGTTCTGTTCAACTGCTTAACGACTCCCATCACTCTCAGCCCTACGAGCACCCTCGGCCACATCCTGCCCTGAAGCCAACATCCCTGAATGTTTTCGAAGCTGCGAATTTGTGATAAATGACTGTTTAGTCATTATAAGCGCCATTTGCTGAATTAAGTACTGCGCCTTTAAACATCCCACTGGGGGGATCGGGGGGTTACCGGATCCCACGTGCTTTAGCCCTGTCAGGTACCGGGAGGGAGAATCGTATTTGCGAGGGCATGTGACCAAATAGGGTGCAAGGTTTTACAATGTGTTGGAAACTTGGCAGCCAGAGCTGTGGCGGTGTGTGTGTGTGTGTGTGTGTGTGTGTATGTATGTGTGTGTGTGTGTGTGTGTGTGTGTGTGTATGTGTGTGTGTGTGTGTGTGTGTGTGTGTGTGTGTGTGTGTGTGTGTAGGGGGGGGATTGTCTGTAATGTCAGACCTGGATTGTATTCTATGCACATTAACCCCTGACGACCCAGCTTTTATTTTTTCCCAATTTAGAAGAGAAAGGAAACAGACAGGAGCCGGGGAGGAGGCCAGTCTCACCTCCTTTCCTAAATGCCCCTTCCGCAGAGGAAGGTGAAGCTGGAGATTTACACCCAGAGTGGAGGGAGAATGTCGAAATACCAAAGAAGACCAACAAATCTTCACCTGGATCAGACTCTTACCAAAAACACGCCACTGCAAGGTCTGTGCAGATACTAGTTACCCAATAGTTTGTGGTAATTAATCTTAACTCTACTTAATGCTTTTATCACTTAGAACCCCCTGTACTTGCCCCACCTCTATGCCCCTCATGTGGGGAGAGGAGAAGTTATAACAACAGGTGCCCCCAGAATTCTCCCCTTTGCTGAATTTCCTTTATATTTGGGTCTTTGTAGTCAATGAGGGTGTGGGGTCCAGCTGTGAGGAGAGATCCTAGTTGAGCCCATCTCCACTTCTGCTTTTGCTCCCTAACAAGAGGATCAGTGTCGGTGCCAATCGCTTCACTTCGTTATGCACAGAGCTGGGCTCAACTGATAAACTGAGAATTAGTTCTGAATATATTTTAATAAAGATCTGGAATGACGTGGATAAGACGTATTAAGAGATTTACACTTTCCTGTCTGTCTGTCTGTCCGCACTCAGCGCTCTCGGGAACCTGCAGATCTCCGACGTCCAGTCCAATTTTGTGCGCATCATTAATTGCTCCCCTGATGTAGAGGAAGATCTCGGGGGGTTCATCCTGCAGCAGAACGTCAGTGGGCATCCTGTATCTGTCTACAGATTCCCACCCAAAATCCGTGTTACAGCAAACTGCACAGTGACGGTGAGCACACAGGAGACCTGGGGGGGCTGTACATGTACTAACAGCAGATAAGAAGCATTCATAGAAACATAGAAACATAGAATGTGTCGGCAGATAAGAACCATTCGGTCCATCTAGTCTGCCCAATTTTTTTTTGAGTACTTTTATTAGTCCCCCGTTCCCGGTCTTATATCTAGGATAACCTTATACCTATGCCATGCATGCTTAAACTCCTTCACTGTATTAACCTCTACCACTTCTACTGGAAGACTATTCCATGCATCCACTACCCTCTCAGTAATATAATACTTTCATTAGTCCCTGGCCTTATCTTATATCTAGGATAGCCTTATACCTATCCCACGCATGCTTAAACTCCTTCACTGTATTAACCTCTACCACTTCTACTGGAAGACTATTCCATACATCCACTACCCTCTCAGTAAAGTAATACTTTCATTAGTCCCTTGCCTTATCTTATATCTAGGATAGCCTTATACCTATCCCATGCATGCTTAAACACCTTCACTGTATTAACCTCTACCACTTCTACTGGAAGACTTTTCCATACATCCACTACCCTCTCAGTAAAGTAATACTTTCATTAGTCCCTGGCCTTATCTTATATCTAGGATAGCCTTGTGTCTATCACACGCATGCTTAAACTCCCTCACTGTATTAACCTCTACCACTTCTGCTGGAAGACTATTCCATACATCCCCTACCCTCTCAGTAAAGTAATACTTTCATTAGTCCCTGACCTTATCTTATATCTAGGATAGCCTTATACCTATCCCATGCATGCTTTAACTCCTTCACTGTATTAACCTCTACCACTTCTACTGGAAGACTATTCCATACATCCACTACCCTCTCAGTAATGTAATACTTTCATTAGTCCCTGGCCTTATCTTATATCTAGGATAGCCTTATACCTATCCCATGCATGCTTAAACTCCTTCACTGTATTAACCTCTACCACTTCTACTGGAAGACTATTCCATACACCCACTACCCTCTCAGTAAAGTAATACTTTCATTAGTCCCTGGCCTTATCTTATATCTGAGATAGCCTGTCCAATACTCCAAGTAAGGTCTCACCAGCGCTCTGTATAATACTCCAAGTGACGTATCACCGGTGCTCTGTACAATACTCCAAGTGAGGTCTCACCAGCGCTCTGTACAATACACCAAGTGAGGTCTCACCAGTGCTCTGTACAATACTCCAAGTGAAAGTCTCACCAGTGCTCTGTACAATACTCCAAGTGAGGTCTCACCAGCGCTCTGTACAATACTCCAAGTGAGGTCTCACCAGCGCTCTGTACAATACTCCAAGTGAGGTCTCACCAGTGCTCTGTACAATACTCCAAGTGAAGTGAGGTCTCACCAGAGCTCTGTACAATACTCCAAGTGAGGTCTCACCAGCGCTCTGTACAATACTCCAAGTGAGGTATCACTAGTGCTCTGTACAATACTCCAAGTGAGGTCTCACAAGTGCTCTGTACAATACTCCAAGTGAGGTCTCACCAGCGCTCTGTACAATACTCCAAGTGAGGTATCACTAGTGCTCTGTACAATACTCCAAGTGAGGTCTCACCAGTGCTCTGTACAATACTCCAAGTGAGGTATCACTAGTGCTCTGTACAATGGCGTGAGCACTTCTCTCTTTCTACTGCTCATATATCTCCCTTTAGAAGCATGTAGCTTCAGTCCTAATGTAGTCTGTGTGGCGCTGTCACCTTTCTTTCTAGGTGTGGACCGGTACAGCCGGTGCTCCTCACAATCCACCATCAGACCTCGTCTGGAAGGATCAGCAGACATTTATAACACAGCCACGATGTACCACCATTCTGAGCTCAGCCAATGGCCACGTGAGTTGGGTTTGATTTAGATTTTCCAATGTTACTTTTCAGATTATGTAGGTCCTGTCAGAAATGTAGTGTCTTTGTGCCATAATTAATGTCTACCCTGTATATAAACTGATTTCCGCCAGTAAAAAGCTGCAGTTTTCCAAAAATAAAAACCTGAAATAATGATTTATAGAAATTCAGTCACAGCCTATATGTATATTAAAAAAATGAAGTCGCAAAATTGCATCTTATGTCAAATCCCTTTATTGGATTATAATTCTCCGCTGATTCAAATCTGGCCTTACATGAACTAAACAAAAAGCCACGTACTGAGAATAAAATGCCACGTATTGAGAATAAAAATCCACGTATTGAGAATAAAAAGCCACGTACTAATAATAAAATGCAACGTATTGAAAATAAAAAGCCATTTATTGAGAATATAAAGCCAGGTATTGAGAATATAAAGCCAGGTATTGAGAATATAAAGCCACGTATTGAGAATAAAAAGCCACGTACTGAGAATAAAAAGCCACATATTGAAAATAAAAAGCCACGTATTGAGAATAAAAAGCCACGTACTGAAAATAAAAAGCCACGTATTGAAAATAAAAAGCCACATACAGAGAATAAAAAGCCACGTATTGAAAATAAAAAGCCACATACTGAGAATAAAAAGCCACGTACTGAGAATAAAAAGCCACGTATTGAGAATAAAAAGTTTCAGTTTTGTCCATTTTTCCTCTGTATAAAACTCCTTGTTACAGCTTTCCACAGACCTTACAGGTATGTACCAGAACTAAGGTTATATTTTTACTGTACATCCTTCCTTATCCATATTAATGGAATAAGATTATGTATTATAATGATCCATAGTTTGGAGATTTAGCAGATTAAAGGGGCCAGCTGTATGTAGACGCACTGTATGTAATATAATGTTTGATATCTCTGCAGGCGATGGCATGGTACACCCCTGTCCCTCACAGGAATCCAGCAGCTATAGATCCATATGAGACGTCTGAAGAAAGACCCAGAACCTCTACACACAGGAAGGAAGAGCGAGATCTGGATACAGACCCTGGACCAGACAATCCTTTAATACATAGCCAGCAGGAGCCGATGATACTGAGAAGGCGAGTTACATGTTCCCCTGATACAATGTAACTTAGCGGCTGTTTGGATCGGACCATTACATGCCCCCCAACTCTTCAGAACCACAATTCTGCGGTCTGGGACCCTGGAGAATTGTGCGCAGGATCAGCACCACTGCGGATGCACAGTACCACTGACACGCAACCTTCCAAGCTCCGCCCCTCGCGTTCCGATTCAGGAAGGTGTGCAATTATACAGTCGCTCAGAGGGTCGTACAATTAAAACAGAATTTTCCAGACTGAAAAAAGTGGTGAAAGTCATTACATTACCGAGATTTCTACGCCCAATGTCAGGGGGTTTGATTTTCTCAGAAACGTTTGTTTGAGGAGAGGCGTAAAAATCTATTTGATATTAATTTGCACACCATTCAGTCTGCTGCTTGTGAACAGGTAGGTTTAATAATGAGGATTAGTCTTTAATGTATTAATGTGGGCGTGCACAGAATAAATAAATACAACGGGGAACTACTGCAAGTTCTAAAAGTGGTGCAGTCGCCATAGAAACCAGTGGAATGTTCCTGCTGATTACATCACTTTTAGAACTTTACCCCCAGAATCAGCATGGAAACCAATGGAATGTTCCTGCTGATTACATCACTTTTAGAACTTTACCCCCAGAATCACCATGGAAACCAATGGAATGTTCCTGCTGATTACATCACTTTTAGAACTTAACCCTAGAATCACCATGGAAACCAGTGGAATGTTCCTGCTGGTTACATCACTTTTAAAACTTTGCCCCAGAATTAACCCCCTACAAGATTTCTCTAAGCTGGAGGATTTTCCATTGCATTTATTTGTTGAAGCTCCATACCTGTCTGTTATATATTGCTGTTTTATTTGAGCCTATATTATTAGTGCTCATTTTCTCACCTATAATGAAAGATTTAGCTATGGTGGATCCCGTGTAGATTAGAAATGAATTTGATGCGTTTTAACACTTGTGTATTTTTGGGATTTTTTATTTTTAGAGAGAAAATGCCCCCTCTGGTTTTACAGCCAACATCAAGCCCCTGGACCCAGAGCGTATCATCTCCCACCCACCCTGACTTCACTCCGAGCCAGAGCTTTCAGTCGAGGTCGCAAGCAGCTAAAACAGGAGCCAGAGCAGGTGAAAAATGGGATTAATAGCGAGACCTCCGGATTCAACAGCATTAAGTCTGCAAACTTGGCATAGAGGGATTTCAGATGCCCCCACACCATAAATAATAAGATATCAAGTAAAATACTCCCTGGGTTGAGCATTCCCGAAATAGATTGGATATGATCTATACATGGTGGCGTTTGTCCAATGTGGGTGGAGCAAAACATAACTCCGCCCATTAACGCTAGTACAAACTGGTGCTGTGGACAAGTGTACAGTGACAAGTATGGGGCATCTGCTGACCTTGTTATTTTATATCCTACATGCAGGTTGTGTAAGTGTCAGGAATCCCAGCTCCGGGCAAAGCAAAGGACCAACTCGATCCACAGGTGTAAGTAATGAGTTCTCAGTGCTGCCTAAGGTGACGTCCTCAGCCCCTCTCCCCGATTCTGTCAGGTCTGACGCTCACAGTCCAGTTCCACTCCGCTTGTTATCACAGACTCTCCGCCTGTTGTCACAGACACTCCGCTTGTTATCACAGACACTCCCCTTGTTATCACAGTCACTCCGCCTGTTGTCACAGACACTCCGCTTGTAATCACAGACTCTCCGCCTGTAATCACAGACTCTCCGCCTGTTGTCACAGACACTCCGCCTGTAATCACAGACTCTCCGCCTGTTGTCACAGACTCTCCGCCTGTTATCACATTCACTCCGCCTGTAATCACAGACTCTCCGCCTGTAGTCACAGACTCTCCGCCTGTTGTCACAGACACTCTGCCTGTTATCACAGACACTCTGCCTGTTGTCACAGACACTCTGCCTGTTATCACAGACACTCTGCCTGTTGTCACACACTCTCCGCCTGTTATCACAGACTCTCTGCCTGTTATCACAGACTCTCTGCCTGTAATCACAGACTCTCTGCCTGTAATCACAGACTCTCCGCCTGTAATCACAGACTCTCCGCCTGTTGTCACAGACACTCCGCCTGTTATCACAGACACTCTGCCTGTTATCACAGACACTCTGCCTGTTTTCACAGACACTCTGCCTGTTGTCACAGACACTCTGCCTGTTGTCACAGACACTCCGCCTGTTATCACAGACACTCTGCCTGTTGTCACACACTCTCCGCCTGTTATCACAGACTCTCTGCCTGTTATCACAGACTCTCCGCCTGTTATCACAGACTCTCCGCCTGTTATCACAGACTCTCCGCCTGTAATCACAGACTCTCCGCCTGTTATCACAGACACTCTGCCTGTTGTCACACACTCTCCGCCTGTTATCACAGACACTCCGCCTGTAATCACAGACTCTCCGCCTGTTATCACAGACACTCTGCCTGTTTTACACACACAGTCACCCACATTCCCTTGTGGGCAGTCTAGGAGCTGAACGATGGACCTTAATGCTCTTATTAAGTGGACGCATTCCAGATTAGGGAGCCGTGGAATAAACTGTAACCACATTACAATGATCAGGTTTTATTCCTGAAGGTTTACAAGGAGTTAAACAGGAGATTAATCATTGTTCATCTAACTGACCACTGATTTTATTACAGTGACACTTGATTCATCAATAGAAGCAAAAGTTAAAAATCCTCTCCTCCGGAGTATCCCTGACGTGTATATTTACAGATACCTGCAGGTTTACTCTGAGCTCTGCCTCTTAGCTGAGGCAGCACTAGCTGGATGAAGGTGCTTAGTGTGAGCATGCACGGGGGGCGTCTGATCAGAAGCTAGTGCAGACAGAGACCTCCGTTATCACAAGCAGAGGAGATCTAGTTTGGGTTCTAGTTAATGTCCCTGTGTTAGTGGCAGGTAATAACCGCACAGCAGAGAGAGACTGTCAGCGACAGCCACCGCCTTACTCGTACTTCTAGTATGTAACAAAAGGTTAGAGTCTTTAATGTGCAGCATCAGATCTGAACATAAAAAACAAATACAATAATATGATTTATTAGGTATATGCAGCAGCCAGTGGATCAGGGGACTGGAGATGATTAGACCACAGATAGAGAATAGTATGGATTAGAGGGGCGCGTACTATTATATATTGCAAGTCCCTTCATACATACAGTGAACACAGTGAGATAGAGAATGCTCACACTGACATCTAGTGTCCAAAATGAATTACATCAGATGTGACTGTCACCTAAACACTGCTTATACTGTGACTGTATCACCCAAACACTGCTTATACTGTGACTGTATCACCTGATCACTGCTTATACTGTGACTGTATCACCTAAACACTGCTTATACTGTGACTGTATCACCTAAACACTGCTTATACTGTGACTGGATCACCCAAACACTGCTTATACTGTGACTGGATCACCCAAACACTGCTTATACTGTGACTGTATCACCTAAACACTGGTTATACTGTGACTGTATCACCTAAACACTGCTTATACTGTGACTGTATCACCTACACACTGCTTACACTGTGACTGTATCACCCAAACACTGCTTATACTGTGACTGTCACCTACACACTGCTTACACTGTGACTGTATCACCCAAACACTGCTTATACTGTGACTGTCACCTAAACACTGCTTATACTGTGACTGTATCACCCAAACACTGCTTATACTGTGACTGTCACCTAAACACTGCTTATACTGTGACTGTCACCTAAACACTGCTTATACTGTGACTGTATAACCTAAACACTGCTTATACTGTGACTGTATCACCCAAACACTGCTTATACTGTGACTGTATCACCCAAACACTGCTTATACTGTGACTGTATAACCTAAACACTGCTTATACTGTGACTGCATCACCTAAACACTGCTTATACTGTGACTGTATCACCCAAACACTGCTTATACTGTGACTGTATCACCCAAACACTGCTTATACTGTGACTGTATCACCCAAACACTGCTTATACTGTGACTGTATCACCCAAACACTGCTTATACTGTGACTGTATAACCTAAACACTGCTTATACTGTGACTGTATCACCCAAACACTGCTTATACTGTGACTGTATCACCCAAACACTGCTTATACTGTGACTATATAACCTAAACACTGCTTATACTGTGACTGCATCACCTAAACACTGCTTATACTGTGACTGTATCACCCAAACACTGCTTATACTGTGACTGTATCACCCAAACACTGCTTATACTGTGACTGGATCACCCAAACACTGCTTATACTGTGACTGTGTCACCTAAACACCGCTTATACTGTGACTGTATCACCTAACCACTGATTAAACTGTGACTGTATCAGCCAAACACTGCTTATACTGTGACTGTATCACCCACACACTGCTTATACTGTGACTGTATCACCCAAACACTGCTTATACTGTGACTGTATCACCTAAACACTGCTCATCCTGTGACTGTATCACCTAAACACTGCTTATCACCTAAACACTGCTTATACTGTGACTGTATCACCTAAACACTGCTTATCACCTAAACACTGCTTATACTGTGACTGTATCACCTAAACACTGCTTATACTGTGACTGTATCACCCAAACACTGCTTATACTGTGACTGTCACCTAAACACTGCTTATACTGTGACTGTGTCACCTAAACACTGCTTATACTGTGACTGGATCACCCAAACACTGCTTATACTGTGACTGTATCACCCAAACACTGCTTATACTGTGACTGTATCACCTAAACACTGCTCATACTGTGACTGTATCACCCAAACACTGCTTATACTGTGACTGTATCACCCAAACACTGCTTATACTGTGACTGTATCACCTAAACACTGCTCATACTGTGACTGTATCACCCAAACACTGCTTATACTGTGACTGTATCACCCAAACACTGCTTATACTGTGACTATATCACCCAAACACTGCTTATACTGTGACTATATCACCCAAACACTGCTTATACTGTGACTGTATCACCAAACACTGCTTATACTGTGACTGTATCACCCAAACACTGCTTATACTGTGACTATATCACCCAAACACTGCTTATACTGTGACTATATCACCCAAACACTGCTTATACTGTGACTGTATCACCCAAACACTGCTTATACTGTGACTGTATCACCCAAACACTGCTTATACTGTGACTATATCACCCAAACACTGCTTATACTGTGACTGTATCACCCAAACACTGCTTATACTGTGACTGTATCACCTAAACACTGCTTATACTGTGACTGTATCACCCAAACACTGCTTATACTGTGACTGTATCACCTAAACACTGCTTATACTGTGACTGGATCACCCAAACACTGCTTATACTGTGACTGGATCACCCAAACACTGCTTATACTGTGACTGTATCAACTAAACACTGCTTATACTGTGACTATATAACCTAAACACTGCGTATACTGTGACTGTATCACCTAAACACTGCGTATACTGTGACTGTATCACCCAAACACTGCTTATACTGTGACTGTATCACCTAAACACTGCTTATACTGTGACTGTGTCACCCAAACACTGCTTATACTGTGACTGTATCACCCAAACACTGCTTATACTGTGACTGTATCACCCAAACACTGCTTATACTGTGACTGTATCACCTAAACACTGCTTATACTGTGACTGTATCACCCAAACACCGCTTATACTGTGACTGTATCACCCAAACACTGCTTATACTGTGACTGTATCACCCAAACACTGCTTATACTGTGACTGTATCACCCAAACACTGCTTATACTGTGACTGTATCACCCAAACACTGTTTATACTGTGACTGTATCACCTAAACACTGCTTATACTGTGACTGTATGACCCAAACACTGCTTATACTGTGACTGTATCACCCAAACACTGCTAATACTGTGACTGTATCACCCAAACACTGCTTATACTGTGACTGCATCACCCAAACACTGCTTATACTGTGACTGTATCACCTAAACACTGCTTATACTGTGACTGTATCACCCAAACACTGCTTATACTGTGACTGTATCACCCAAACACTGCTTATACTGTGACTGTATCACCCAAACACTGCTTATACTGTGACTGTATCACCCAAACACTGCTTATACTGTGACTGTATCACCCAAACACTGCTTATACTGTGACTGTATCACCCAAACACTGCTTATACTGTGACTGTATCACCCAAACACTGCTTATACTGTGACTGTATCACCCAAACACTGCTTATACTGTGACTGTATCACCCAAACACTGCTTATACTGTGACTGTATCACCTAAACACTGCTTATACTGTGACTGTATCACCCAAACACTGCTTATACTGTGACTGTATCACCTAAACACTGCCT
The DNA here is from genome assembly GCA_036172795.1 of Pelodytes ibericus. Taxonomy (NCBI): domain Eukaryota; kingdom Metazoa; phylum Chordata; class Amphibia; order Anura; family Pelodytidae; genus Pelodytes; species Pelodytes ibericus. Next base: position 3,403,100 of record CM069858.1, on the reverse strand, counting down.
ATACTGTGACTGTATCACCTAAACACTGCTTATACTGTGACTGTGTCACCCAAACACTGCTTATACTGTGACTGTATCACCTAAACACTGCTTATACTGTGACTGTATCACCTAAACACTGCTTATACTGTGACTGTATTACCTAAACACTGCTTATACTGTGACTGTATCACCCAAACACTGCTTATACTGTGACTGTATCACCCAAACACTGCTTATACTGTGACTGTATCACCCAAACACTGCTTATACTGTGACTGTATCACCCAAACACTGGTTATACTGTGACTATCACCCAAACACTGCTTATACTGTGACTGTGTCACCCAAACACTGCTTATACTGTGACTGTATCACCCAAACACTGCTTATACTGTGACTGTATCACCTAAACACTGCTTATACTGTGACTGTATCACCCAAACACTGCTTATACTGTGACTGTATCACCCAAACACTGCTTATACTGTGACTGTATCACCCAAACACTGCTTATACTGTGACTGTATCACCTAAACACTGCTTATACTGTGACTGTATCACCCAAACACTGCTTATACTGTGACTGTATCACCTAAACACTGCTTATACTGTGACTGTATCACCCAAACACTGCTTATACTGTGACTGTATCACCCAAACACTGCTTATACTGTGACTGTATCACCCAAACACTGCTTATACTGTGACTGTATCACCCAAACACTGGTTATACTGTGACTATCACCCAAACACTGCTTATACTGTGACTGTATCACCCAAACACTGCTTATACTGTGACTGTATCACCCAAACACTGCTTATACTGTGACTGTGTCACCCAAACACTGCTTATACTGTGACTGTATCACCCAAACACTGCTTATACTGTGACTGTATCACCTAAACACTGCTTATACTGTGACTGTATCACCCAAACACTGCTTATACTGTGACTGTATCACCCAAACGCTGCTTATACTGTGACTGTATCACCCAAACACTGCTTATACTGTGACTGTATCACCCAAACACTGCTTATACAGTCCCTTATACCATGTGTGCTGCCATGTTGATGCAGATCTGTTACCTATATGTCTCTATCTCTCCTTCATTCTGTCTCTCTCTATGTAATGCTGTGTTTGTCTGAATAACAGGCTAGGAAAGGGACCCTAAAACTTCTCCTCCCGGGCTCCTTCCTCCCCCTGTCTGACCAGCACCAGGCAGCTCTGCAGATCTTACAGTCAGAGCAGAACCTGCGTTTTCAGCCTCCGATGCCGCACCCTGACGCGCGCACAGCTCCCTGATCTAGCGTCCTATACACAGGTCAGAGGCACATGGCTCCCGTGGGATTATAATCGCTTTGTGCAGAGGTGCAGGCCTCCAAACCATGCACAGACATAGGACCTCGCAAGCGCCACTGCATGTGAGGCCATCAGTAGACTTATACAGCTATCACCCATGAATCCCCTTACATAGTGTACACGGGAGGCGAGAGCCTGTATAGCCATTTCTCGTTACTGATCTGTTTGGGCCAAATACGCTACCATTTTCTATCTATAATGCTAAATATATCCTATAACTTAACTCCACCCACTGTCCGTATCTGAAGTATTCCAAGTGTACAGCTGTACTACTCGTGGAGAAGGCTGTATTTGATCAGTCGATCAGCAGATGCTGTGATCCTGATATTACACTACATTATGCATGTTTAGACTGCACATCTGCTTATTTTAATAGGCACATATGTGTGTCCAAGTACTGAGCTTTAATGTTCCTTAAAAAGTCACAGAGGTTCTTTAACCTCTTAAGGATAAGAGCTTTTGGGGATTTTTGTGTTTAACTGTAATTTCTTTCTAATTTAATGTATTCTCACTAACTATATACTTTTTTTTTAAGGAAACGTATGTGTAGAAATTTTTAATAGAAAAATGCTTTAATGAAAAAATACAAATCAAGCACCTCATTGAGCTTTCTTTTTTTCTACATCTAGAGTCAGCTGACTTTTACTTCATCTAAAGAATAAACAACATGTCCTCCCCTGATAGAGCTATACAGAGCAAAGATTCTAAACAACATGTCTGCCCCTGATAGAGCTATACAGAGCAAAGATTCTAAACAACATGTCCGGCCCCTGATAGGGCTATACAGAGCAAAGATTCTAAACAAAATGTCCGCCCACTGATAGAGCTATACAGAGCAAAGATGCTAAACAACATGGCCATCCCCTGATAGAGCTATACAGAGCAAAGATTCTAAACAACATGTCTGCCCCTGATAGAGCTATACAGAGCAAAGATTCTAATCAACATGTCCTCCCCCTGATACAGCTATACAGAGCAAAGATTCTAACCAACATGTCCGCCCCCTGATAGAGCTATACAAAGCAAAGATTCTAAACAACATGTCCTCCCCCTGATAGAGATATACAGAGCAAAGATTCTAAACAACATGTCCTCCCATGATAGAGCTATACAGAGCAAAGATTCTAAACAACATGTCCGCCCCCTGATAGAGCTATACAGGGCAAAGATTCTAAACAGCATGTCTGCCCCCTGATAGAGCTATACAGAGCAAAGATTCTAAACAACATGTCCGCCCCTGATAGAGCTATACAGAGCAAAGATTCTAAACAGCATGTCTGCCCCCTGATAGAGCTATACAGAGCAAAGATTCTAAACAACATGTCTGCCCCCTGATAGATCTATACAGAGCAAAGATTCTAACCAACATGTCTGCCCCCTGATAGATCTATACAGAGCAAAGATTCTAACAACATGTCGCCCCTGACAGAGCTATACAGAGCAAAGATTCTAACCAACATGTCTGCCCCTGATAGAGCTATACAGAGCAACGATTCTAAACAACATGTCTGTCCCCTGATAGAGCTATACAGAGCAAAGATTCTAAACAACATGTCCTCCCCCTGATAGAGCTATACAGAGCAAAGATTCTAACCAACATGTCTGCCCCCTGATAGATCTATACAGAGCAAAGATTCTAACAACATGTCGCCCCTGACAGAGCTATACAGAGCAAAGATTCTAACCAACATGTCTGCCCCTGATAGAGCTATACAGAGCAACGATTCTAAACAACATGTCTGTCCCCTGATAGAGCTATACAGAGCAAAGATTCTAAACAACATGTCCTCCCCCTGATAGAGCTATACAGAGCAAAGATTCTAAACAACATGTCCACCCCTGATAGAGATATACAGAGCAAAGATTCTAAACAACATGTCCGCCCCCTGATAGAGCTATACAGAGCAAATATTCTAAACAACATGTCTGCCCCCTAATAGAGCTATACAGAGCAATGAGGCTTGAGTAAGTTCAATAATTTCATTAAAGCATTTCTGGTTACACTTGATGCAATTTGTTAATTAAACAGAACTTCATATTTTGCTGATAGTTGTCGTTTAAGGAATTAATGATTAAAATGTATGTTTTCCTAGAAATAACACCCCATTTGTTCACCGATATTCTGCCTGTTTTCTTTTACAGTCCAATTCTCGGGGTGTCCTGTACGTGGGCCGGTCGGCCCCCTCGGGTTCAGTGCTTGACAAGTTCTTGGCCAATCCGCTGTACAACATCCGTCTGGCGAGCCAAGTTTCCCTGACGCCCAGTATATTCTCCAACGTCTAGTCCCAACTCCCAATAAAAGAATTCAAAGCATGATCCGTCCCCTGATTTCATGGCATCCAACGGACAGTTACAATCTCACACGCCCTAAAACAACGGATGGCGGTCCTGGGAGGAAAATAGGGTGGGGACTAAATGGGCGGGGTTACGTGGTGCCATATGACATGATGAGACATTCTCTGCCCCCCGGGAGATTACTGGTGTCTGGAGCTCATTTCCCAGTGTTTAGACTGCGTAGGTCTGTCACACACAATGCTGCCTGCGCGCAGTGCTGAGCATACTGTACATAGACAGTATTAATGCCGGGACAGACACAATGCTGCCTGCGCGCAGTGCTGAGCATACTGTACATAGACGGTATTAATACCGGGACAGACACAATGCTGCCTGCGCGCAGTGCTGAGCATACTGTACATAGACAGTATTAATGCCGGGACAGACACAATGCTGCCTGCGCGCAGTGCTGAGCATACTGTACGTAGTCAGTATTAATACCAGGACAGACACAATGCTACCTGCGCACAGTGCCGAGCATACTGTACATAGACAGTATTAATGCCAGGATAGACACAATGCTGCCTGCGCGCAGTGCTGAGCATACTGTACATAGACGGTATTAATGCCGAGACAGACACAATGCTGCCTGCGCGCAGTGCTGAGCATACTGTACATAGACGGTATTAATGCTGGGACAGACACAATGCTGCCTGCACGCAGTGCTGAGCACACTGTACATAGACGGTATTAATGCCGGGACATACACAATGCTGCCTCCATAGACGGTATTAATGCCGGGACAGAAACAATGCTGCCTGCGCGCAGTGCTGAGCATACTGTACATAGATAGTATTAATGCCGGGACAGACACAATGCTGCCTGAGCGCAGTGCTGAGCATACTGTACGTAGTCAGTATTAATACCAGGACAGACACAATGCTGCCTGCGCACAGTGCTGAGCATACTGTACGTAGTCAGTATTAATACCGGGACAGACACAATGCTGCCTGCATGCAGTGCTGAGCATACTGTACATAGACAGTATTAATACCAGGACAGACACAATGCTGCCTGCGCACAGTGCCGAGCATACTGTACATGGACAGTATTAATGCCGGGACAGACACAATGCTGCCTGCGCGCAGTGCTGAGCATACTATACATAGACAGTATTAATGTTGGGACAGACACAATGCTGCCTGCGCGCAGTGCTGAGCATACTGTACGTAGTCAGTATTAATACCAGGACAGACACAATGCTGCCTGCGCACAGTGCTGAGCATACTGTACATAGACTGTATTAATGCTGGGACAGACACAATGCTGCCTGCACGCAGTGCTGAGCATACTGTACATAGACAGTATTAATGCTGGGACAGACACAATGCTGCCTGCACGCAGTGCTGAGCATACTGTACATAGACAGTATTAATGCTGGGACAGACACAATGCTGCCTGCGCGCAGTGCTGAGCATACTGTACATAGACAGTATTAATGCCGGGACAGACACAATGCTGCCTGCGCGCAGTGCTGAGCATACTGTACATAGACAGTATTAATGCCGGGACAGACACAATGCTGCCTGCACGCAGTGCTGAGCATACTGTACATAGACAGTATTAATGCTGGGACAGACACAATGCTGCCTGCGCGCAGTGCTGAGCATACTGTACATAGACGGTATTAATATGGGACAGACACAATGCTGCCTGCGCGCAGTGCTGAGCATACTGTACATAGACAGTATTAATGCCGGGACAGACACAATGCTGCCTGCGCGCAGTGCTGAGCATACTGTACATAGACAGTATTAATGCCGGGACAGACACAATGCTGCCTGCGCACAGTGCTGAGCATACTGTACCTAGACGGTATTAATGCTGGGACAGACACAATGCTGCCTGCGCGCAGTGCTGAGCATACTGTACATAGACAGTATTAATGCCGGGACAGACACAATGCTGCCTGCACGCAGTGCTGAGCATACTGTACATAGACGGTATTAATGCTGGGACAGACACAATGCTGCCTGCACGCAGTGCTGAGCATACTGTACATAGACAGTATTAATGCTGGGACAGACACAATGCTGCCTGCGCGCAATGCTGAGCATACTGTACGTAGTCAGTATTAATACCAGGACAGACACAATGCTGCCTCCATAGACGGTATTAATGCCGGGACAGACACAATGCTGCCTGCGCGCAGTGCTGAGCATACTGTACGTAGTCAGTATTAATACCAGGACAGACACAATGCTGCCTCCATAGACGGTATTAATGCCGGGACAGACACAATGCTGCCTGCGCGCAGTGCTGAGCATACTGTACATAGACGGTATTAATGATGGGACAGACACAATGCTGCCTGCGCGCAGTGCTGAGCATACTGTACATAGACGGTATTAATGCTGGGACAGACACAATGCTGCCTGCGCGCAGTGCTGAGCATACTGTACATAGACAGTATTAATGCCAGGACAGACACAATGCTGCCTGCGCGCAGTGCTGAGCATACTGTACATAGACAGTATTAATGCCGGGACAGACACAATGCTGCCTGCGCGCAGTGCTGAGCATACTGTACATAGACGGTATTAATGCTGAGCATAATGTACACAGACAGTATTAATGCCGGGACAGACACAATGCGGCCTGCACGCAGTGCTGAGCATACTGTACATAGTCAGTATTAATACCAGGACAGACACAATGCTGCCTCCATAGACGGTATTAATGCCGGGACAGACACAATGCTGCCTGCGCGCAGTGCTGAGCATACTGTACATAGACAGTATTAATGCCGGGACAGACACAATGCTGCTTGCGCGCAGTGCTGAGCATACTGTACATAGACGGTATTAATGCTGAGCATAATGTACACAGACAGTATTAATGCCGGGACAGACACAATGCTGCCTGCGCGCAGTGCTGAGCATACTGTACATAGACAGTATTAATGCCGGGACAGACACAATGCTGCCTGCGCGCAGTGCTGAGCATACTGTACATAGACGGTATTAATATGGGACAGACATAATGCTGCCTGCGCGCAGTGCTGAGCATACTGTACATAGACGGTATTAATGCCGGGACAGACACAATGCTGCCTCCATAGACGGTATTAATGCCGGGACAGAAACAATGCTGCCTGCGCGCAGTGCTGAGCATACTGTACATAGACGGTATTAATGCTGGGACAGACACAATGCTGCCTGCATGCAGTGCTGAGCATACTGTACATAGACAGTATTAATGCTGGGACAGACACAATGCTGCCTGCACGCAGTGCTGAGCATACTGTACATAGACAGTATTAATGCTGGGACAGACACAATGCTGCCTGCGCGCAGTGCTGAGCATACTGTACATAGACAGTATTAATGCTGGGACAGACACAATGCTGCCTGCACGCAGTGCTGAGCATACTGTACATAGACAGTATTTATGCTGGGACAGACACAATGCTGCCTGCATGCAGTGCTGAGCATACTGTACATAGACAGTATTAATGCTGGGACAGACACAATGCTGCCTGCGCGCAGTGCTGAGCATACTGTACATAGACAGTATTAATGCTGGGACAGACACAATGCTGCCTGCGCGCAGTGCTGAGCATACTGTACATAGACAGTATTAATGCTGGGACAGACACAATGCTGCCTGCGCGCAGTGCTGAGCATACTGTACATAGACAGTATTAATGCTGGGACAGACACAATGCTGCCTGCACGCAGTGCTGAGCATACTGTACATAGACAGTATTAATGCTGGGACAGACACAATGCTGCCTGCGAGCAGTGCTGAGCATACTGTACATAGACAGTATTAATGCTGGGACAGACACAATGCTGCCTGCACGCAGTGCTGAGCATACTGTACATAGACAGTATTAATACCGGGACAGACACAATGCTGCCTGCACGCAGTGCTGAGCATACTGTACATAGACAGTATTAATGTTGGGACAGACACAATGCTGCCTGCGCGCAGTGCTGAGCATACTGTACATAGACAGTATTAATGCCGGGACAGACACAATGCTGCCTGCGCGCAGTGCTGAGCATACTATACATAGACAGTATTAATGTTGGGACAGACACAATGCTGCCTGCGCGCAGTGCTGAGCATACTGTACATAGACAGTATTAATACCGGGACAGACACAATGCTGCCTGCGCACAGTGCTGAGCATACTGTACATAGACAGTATTAATGCCGGGACAGACACAATGCTGCCTGCGTGCAGTGCTGAGCATGCTGTACATAGACAGTATTAATGCTGGGACAGACACAATGCTGCCTGCGAGCAGTGCTGAGCATACTGTACATAGACAGTATTAATGCTGGGACAGACACAATGCTGCCTGCACGCAGTGCTGAGCATACTGTACATAGACAGTATTAATGCCGGGACAGACACAATGCTGCCTGCGCGCAGTGCTGAGCATACTATACATAGACAGTATTAATGTTGGGACAGACACAATGCTGCCTGCGCGCAGTGCTGAGCATACTGTACATAGACAGTATTAATGCCGGGACAGACACAATGCTGCCTGCGCGCAGTGCTGAGCATACTATACATAGACAGTATTAATGTTGGGACAGACACAATGCTGCCTGCGCGCAGTGCTGAGCATACTGTACATAGACAGTATTAATACCGGGACAGACACAATGCTGCCTGCGCGCAGTGCTGAGCATACTGTACATAGACAGTATTAATGCCGGGACAGACACAATGCTGCCTGCGTGCAGTGCTGAGCATGCTGTACATAGACGGTATTATTATGGGACAGACACAATGCTGCCTGCGCGCAGTGCTGAGCATACTGTACATAGACAGTATTAATATGGGACAAGACCCAGGAAACGGGATTGCCCTAATAAATTCAGGACTGTTGGCAACAATGCATAGAGTGGGCACATCTCATACCTCTGTCTAAAATTGTCCTTCATCCCAAATATTCTGATTAATTAAAGAATGAATTTATCTGCGATATTGAATCAAGCCACAGGTGATGTAATAAGCAGACAGCACACACACATGTTAAAACATTTTTTCTCTTATTTTATACATTTGCTGGAATTCTGCTGACACAATATAGTCATCATTTTTATTTTATTCTCTACAATCCCAATATAAGAAATGTTTAGGTGACAGAGTTTATTTAAGGACAGATTGATGTACAATATGACCTGTATATCCAGACACTGTGATTTCGGAAACACCTGTTTTTTAATGTAACGTGACCTTATTTGCATCTCCTAAACCGACCGCCTGTCTGGAAGTAACCGATGTCTTTGTTTGAAATTTGTTCCAATTCAAAGATATGATTTTCTAAACAGAAATATAATCCAGAAGAATGAAAGTGCTGAGTAGACATGTGCAAAACTCAAATTTTCGTTTCGTTTTCGTCCATTCGGACGAAAATGTTATTTATTTAGTCTAAAACGAATTTCGTTCATTACTGCATTCGTTTCGGATGAAATTCGTTCATTATTTTCGTTTCATTTAGTTGTATTTGTTCGTTTTATAGAATACATGTAATACTATTGGCTTTCTATAAACCGAACGAGAGCCCCATTCATAAGAAATTCTTATGAAGGGGGCTCTCGTTCGGTTCATTGAAAGGCAATAGTATTACACGTTTTCTATAAGCCGAAAGTCTATAAACCGAACGTTCATAGGTTGTCGGCATTTCACTACACGGAGACAGAGTCTCCATTCATAAATTTATGAATGGAGACTTTGTCTCCGTGTAGTGAAATGCCGACAGCCTATAAACCGAACGATCCGTTTATAGACTTTCGGCTTATGTAATACATGTAATCCTATTGCTATTCTATAAACCGAACGTTCGGTTTATAGGCTGTCGGCTAATGTAATACATGTAATCCTATTGCTATTCTATAAACCAAACGTTCGGTTTATAGAATAGCAATAGGATTACATGTATTCCATAAGCCGAAAGTCGTTCGGTTTATGGAATGTAAGTGTACTATGCTATTGTATTCTATAAACCGACTCTATTTCGGCTCATAGAATGCAATAGTACTACGAATGATTTTCGTTTATTAACCATTCGTTCATTCGGCTTTCGTTAGATTAGAATTTTCGTTATTCGTTTTTCGGACGAATGGACGAAAATGCATTCGTCCGAAAACGAATGCACATGTCTAGTGCTGAGATCATTAACGTGTGCATTTAAAAATGGATAGTTATGAGTAGATTCGGGATGCACAGTGCAAAGGGTTTAAAGTCTGACAGTTCTTTTAATGAATGTCTACTACTAAACACAGAATATACCTGTTTTCTATTACACCACTCTCTATATATACTGTACATGTTTATTATAACCTTCTCTATATACTGTACATGTTTATTATAACCTTCTCTATATATACTGTACAGGTTTATTATAACCTTCTCTATATACTGTACATGTTTATTATAACCTTCTCTATATATACTGTACAGGTTTATTAATACCTACGCTATATATACTGTACAGGTTTATTATAACCTTCTCTATATATACTGTACATGTTTATTATAACCTTCTCTATATACTGTACAGGTTTATTATAACCTTCTCTCTATATACTGTACAGGTTTATTATAACCTTCTCTATATACTGTACATGTTTATTTTAACCTTCTCTATATACTGTACAGGTTTATTATAACCTTCTCTCTATATACTGTACAGGTTTATTATAACCTTCGCTATATATACTGTACAGGTTTCTTATAACCTTCTCTATATACTGTACAGGTTTATTATAACCTTCGCTATATATACTGTACAGGTTTCTTATAACCTTCTCTATATACTGTACAGGTTTATTATAACTTTCGCTATATATACTGTACAGGTTTATTATAACTTTCGCTATATATACTGTACAGGTTTATTATAACCTTCTCTATATACTGTACAGGTTTATTATAACCTTCTCTATATACTGTATATATTTGTTGTTATTTTCTATATTTATCTGTATGAATAATTATACTCTGGATGTTCTCTCCCCAACTTTCCTGAATACATATGAATGTTTGTATTTTTTATCTACTGTTAAATGTGAAACACTCTGTAATACTGCTAAATATTGCTAAAACAGCCAAAGTCCTCCCGAAATGGCCCAAAATTAAATAAAAATTAAGATCTGTAAAAGTAAATATAAGAAAAGATAAATTAATTATAGAACAAAAATAAAGTAAATGAACAGAAAATAATATAAAATCATGTATTAAAATTGTAACACCGTGACACCGGTGGTAGTGATGGTATTGTGCTTATGTTATGTTATGTCACAGTTAGGGAGTGTTGGGGTGATACGGCACACTGTTATGTCACAGTTAGGGAGTGTTCGGGGATACGGCACGCTGTTATGTCACAGTTAGGGAGTGTTCGGGGATACGGCACGCTATTATGTCACAGTTAGGGAGTGTTCGGGGATACGGCACGCTGTTATGTCACAGTTAGGGAGTGTTCGGGGATACGGCACGCTGTTATATCACAGTTAGGGAGTGTTCGGGGATACGGCACGCTGTTATGTCACAGTTAGGGAGTGTTCGGGGATACGGCACGCTGTTATGTCACAGTTAGGGAGTGTTCGGGGATACGGCACGCTGTTATGTCACAGTTAGGGAGTGTTCGGGGATACGGCACGCTGTTATGTCACAGTTAGGGAGTGTTCGGGGATACGGCACGCTGTTATGTCACAGTTAGGGAGTGTTCGGGGATACGGCACGCTGTTATGTCACAGTTAGGTAATGTTGGGGTGATACGGCACGCTGTTATGTCACAGTTAGGGAGTGTTCGGGGATACGGCACGCTGTTATATCACAGTTAGGGAGTGTTCGGGGATACGGCACGCTGTTATGTCACAGTTAGGGAGTGTTCGGGTGATACGGCACGCTGTTATGTCACAGTTAGGGAGTGTTCGGGGATACGACACGCTGTTATGTCACAGTTAGGGAGTGTTCGGGGATACGGCACGCTGTTATGTCACAGTTAGGGAGTGTTCGGGGATACGGCATGCTGTTATGTCACAGTTAGGGAGTGTTCGGGGATACGGCACGCTGTTATGTCACAGTTAGGGAGTGTTCGGGGATACGGCACGCTGTTATATCACAGTTAGGGAGTGTTCGGGGATACGGCACACTGTTATGTCACAGTTAGGGAGTGTTCGGGGATACGGCACGCTGTTATGTCACAGTTAGGGAGTGTTCGGGGATATGGCATGCTGTTATGTCACAGTCAGGGTGTGTTCGGGGATACGGCACGCTGTTATGTCACAGTTAGGGAGTGTTCGGGGATACGGCACGCTATTATGTCACAGTTAGGGAGTGTTCGGGGATACGGCACACTGTTATGTCACAGTTAGGGAGTGTTCGGGGATACGGCACACTGTTATGTCACAGTTAGGGAGTGTTCGGGGATAGGGCACACTGTTATGTCACAGTTAGGGAGTGTTCGGGGATACGGCACACTGTTATGTCACAGTTAGGGAGTGTTCGGGGATACGGCACACTGTTATGTCACAGTTAGGGAGTGTTCGGGGATATGGCATGCTGTTATGTCACAGTTAGGGAGTGTTGGGGTGATACGGCACGCTGTTATGTCACAGTTAGGGAGTGTTCGGGGATCCGGCACGCTGTTATGTCACAGTTAGGGAGTGTTGGGGTGATACGGCACGTTGTTATGTCACAGTCAGGGTGTGTTCGGGGATACGGCATGCTGTTATGTCACAGTTAGGCGGTGTTCGGGGATACGGCACGCTGTTATGTCACAGTTAGGGAGTGTTCGGGGATACGGCACGCTGTTATGTCACAGTTAGGGAGTGTTCGGGGATCCGGCACGCTGTTATGTCACAGTTAGGCGGTGTTCGGGGATACGGCACGCTGTTATATCACAGTTAGGGAGTGTTCGGGGATACGGCACGCTGTTATGTCACAGTTAGGGAGTGTTCGGGGATCCGGCACACTGTTATGTCACAGTTAGGCGGTGTTCGGGGATACGGCACGCTGTTATATCACAGTTAGGGAGTGTTCGGGGATACGGCACGCTGTTATGTCACAGTTAGGGAGTGTTCGGGGATCCGGCACGCTGTTATGTCACAGTTAGGCGGTGTTCGGGGATACGGCACGCTGTTATATCACAGTTAGGGAGTGTTCGGGGATACGGCACGCTGTTATGTCACAGTTAGGGAGTGTTCGGGGATCCGGCACGCTGTTATGTCACAGTTAGGGAGTGTTCGGGGATACGGCACGCTGTTATATCACAGTTAGGGAGTGTTCGGGGATACGGCACGCTGTTATATCACAGTCAGGGAGTGTTCGGGGATACGGCACGCTGTTATGTCACAGTTAGGGAGTGTTCGGGGATACGGCACGCTGTTATGTCACAGTTAGGCGGTGTTCGGGGATCCGGCACACTGTTATGTCACAGTTAGGCGGTGTTCGGGGATACGGCACGCTGTTATATCACAGTTAGGGAGTGTTCGGGGATACGGCACGCTGTTATGTCACAGTTAGGGAGTGTTCGGGGATCCGGCACGCTGTTATGTCACAGTTAGGCGGTGTTCGGGGATACGGCACGCTGTTATATCACAGTTAGGGAGTGTTCGGGGATACGGCACGCTGTTATGTCACAGTTAGGGAGTGTTCGGGGATCCGGCACGCTGTTATGTCACAGTTAGGCGGTGTTCGGGGATACGGCACGCTGTTATATCACAGTTAGGGAGTGTTCGGGGATACGGCACGCTGTTATGTCACAGTTAGGGAGTGTTCGGGGATCCGGCACGCTGTTATGTCACAGTTAGGGAGTGTTCGGGGATACGGCACGCTGTTATATCACAGTTAGGGAGTGTTCGGGGATACGGCACGCTGTTATATCACAGTCAGGGAGTGTTCGGGGATACGGCACGCTGTTATGTCACAGTTAGGGAGTGTTCGGGGGATACGGCACGCTGTTATGTCACAGTTAGGGTGTGTTCGGGGATACGGCACGCTGTTATGTCACAGTTAGGCGGTGTTCGGGGATACGGCACGCTGTTATGTCACAGTTAGGGAGTGTTCGGGGATACGGCACGCTGTTATGTCACAGTCAGGCGGTGTTCGGGGATACGGCACGCTGTTATGTCACAGTTAGGGAGTGTTCGGGGATACGGCACGCTGTTATGTCACAGTCAGGGAGTGTTCGGGGATACGGCACGCTGTTATGTCACAGTCAGGGAGTGTTCGGGGATACGGCAAGCTGTTATGTCACAGTCAGGGAGTGTTCGGGGATACGGCACGCTGTTATGTCACAGTCAGGGAGTGTTCGGGGATACGGCACGCTGTTATGTCACAGTCAGGGAGTGTTCGGGGATACGGCACGCTGTTATGTCACAGTCAGGGAGTGTTCGGGGATACGGCACGCTGTTATGTCACAGTTAGGGAGTGTTCGGGGATACGGCACGCTGTTATGTCACAGTCAGGGAGTGTTCGGGGATACGGCACGCTGTTATGTCACAGTTAGGGAGTGTTCGGGGATACGGCACGCTGTTATGTCACAGTTAGGCGGTGTTCGGGGATACGGCACGCTGTTATGTCACAGTCAGGGAGTGTTCGGGGATACGGCACGCTGTTATGTCACAGTTAGGCGGTGTTCGGGGATACGGCACGCTGTTATGTCACAGTTAGGGAGTGTTCGGGTGATACGGCACGCTGTTATGTCACAGTTAGGGAGTGTTCGGGGGATACGGCACGCTGTTATGTCACAGTTAGGGAGTGTTCGGGGTATACGGCATGCTGTTATGTCACAGTTAGGCGGTGTTCGGGGATACGGCACGCTGTTATGTCACAGTTAGGGAGTGTTCGGGGGATACGGCACGCTGTTATGTCACAGTTAGGGAGTGTTCGGGGGATACGGCATGCTGTTATGTCACAGTTAGGCGGTGTTCGGGGATACGGCACGCTGTTATGTCACAGTTAGGGAGTGTTCGGGTGATACGGCACGTTGTTATGTCACAGTTAGGGAGTGTTCGGGGATACGGCACGTTGTTATGTCACAGTCAGGGAGTGTTCGGGGGATACGGCACGTTGTTATGTCACAGTTAGGGAGTGTTCGGGGATATGGCACTTTGTTATGTCACAGTTAGGGAGTGTTCAGGGATACGGCACGCTGTTATGTCACAGTTAGGGAGTGTTCAGGGATACGGCACGCTGTTATGTCACAGTTAGGGAGTGTTCGGGGATCCGGCACGCTGTTATGTCACAGGGAGTGTTCGGGGATACGGCACGTTGTTATGTCACAGTTAGGGAGTGTTCGGGGGATACGGCACGCTGTTATGTCACAGTTAGGGAGTGTTCGGGGATACGGCATGCTGTTATGTCACAGTTAGGCGGTGTTCGGGTGATACGGCACGCTGTTATGTCACAGTTAGGGAGTGTTCGGGGGATACGGCACGCTGTTATGTCACAGTTAGGGAGTGTTCGGGGGATACGGCATGCTGTTATGTCACAGTTAGGCGGTGTTCGGGGATACGGCACGCTGTTATGTCACAGTTAGGGAGTGTTCGGGGGATACGGCACGCTGTTATGTCACAGTTAGGGAGTGTTCGGGTGATACGGCACGTTGTTATGTCACAGTTAGGGAGTGTTCGGGGATACGGCACGCTGTTATGTCACAGTTAGGGAGTGTTCGGGGGATACGGCACGCTGTTATGTCACAGTTAGGGAGTGTTCGGGGATACGGCACGCTGTTATGTCACAGTTAGGGAGTGTTCGGGGATACGGCACGTTGTTATGTCACAGTTAGGGAGTGTTCGGGGGATACGGCACGCTGTTATGTCACAGTTAGGGAGTGTTCGGGGATACGGCATGCTGTTATGTCACAGTTAGGGAGTGTTCGGGGATACGGCACGCTGTTATGTCACAGTTAGGGAGTGTTCGGGGATACGGCATGCTGTTATGTCACAGTTAGGGAGTGTTCGGGGATACGGCACGCTGTTATGTCACAGTTAGGGAGTGTTCGGGGATACGGCACGCTGTTATATCACAGTTAGGGAGTGTTCGGGGATACGGCACACTGTTATGTCACAGTTAGGGAGTGTTCGGGGATACGGCACGCTGTGGCATGCTGTTATGTCACAGTCAGGGTGTGTTCGGGGATACGGCACGCTGTTATGTCACAGTTAGGGAGTGTTCGGGGATACGGCACGCTATTATGTCACAGTTAGGGAGTGTTCGGGGATACGGCACACTGTTATGTCACAGTTAGGGAGTGTTCGGGGATACGGCACACTGTTATGTCACAGTTAGGGAGTGTTCGGGGATACGGCACACTGTTATGTCACAGTTAGGGAGTGTTCGGGGATACGGCACACTGTTATGTCACAGTTAGGGAGTGTTCGGGGATACGGCACACTGTTATGTCACAGTTAGGGAGTGTTCGGGGATATGGCATGCTGTTATGTCACAGTTAGGGAGTGTTGGGGTGATACGGCACGCTGTTATGTCACAGTTAGGGAGTGTTCGGGGATCCGGCACGCTGTTATGTCACAGTTAGGGAGTGTTCGGGGATCCGGCACGCTGTTATGTCACAGTTAGGGAGTGTTCGGGGATCCGGCACGCTGTTATGTCACAGTTAGGGAGTGTTCAGGGATACGGCACGCTGTTATGTCACAGTTAGGGAGTGTTGGGGTGATACGGCACGTTGTTATGTCACAGTCAGGGTGTGTTCGGGGATACGGCATGCTGTTATGTCACAGTTAGGCGGTGTTCGGGGATACAGCACGCTGTTATGTCACAGTTAGGGAGTGTTCGGGGATATGGCACGCTGTTATGTCACAGTTAGGGAGTGTTCGTGGGATCCGGCACGCTGTTATGTCACAGTTAGGCGGTGTTCGGGGATACGGCACGCTGTTATATCACAGTTAGGGAATGTTCGGGGATACGGCACGCTGTTATGTCACAGTTAGGGAGTGTTCGGGGATCCGGCACACTGTTATGTCACAGTTAGGCGGTGTTCGGGGATACGGCACGCTGTTATATCACAGTTAGGGAGTGTTCGGGGATACGGCACGCTGTTATGTCACAGTTAGGGAGTGTTCGGGGATCTGGCACGCTGTTATGTCACAGTTAGGCGGTGTTCGGGGATACGGCACGCTGTTATATCACAGTTAGGGAGTGTTCGGGGATACGGCACGCTGTTATGTCACAGTTAGGGAGTGTTCGGGGATCCGGCACGCTGTTATGTCACAGTTAGGGAGTGTTCGGGGATACGGCACGCTGTTATATCACAGTTAGGGAGTGTTCGGGGATACGGCACGCTGTTATATCACAGTTAGGGAGTGTTCGGGTGATACGCACGCTGTTATGTCACAGTCAGGGAGTGTTCAGGGATACGGCACGCTGTTATGTCACAGTTAGGGAGTGTTCGGGGATACGGCACGCTGTTATGTCACAGTTAGGCTGTGTTCGGGGATACGGCACGCTGTTATGTCACAGTTAGGGAGTGTTCGGGGATACGGCACGCTGTTATGTCACAGTCAGGGAGTGTTCGGGGATACGGCACGCTGTTATGTCACAGTCAGGGAGTGTTCGGGGATACGGCATGCTGTTATGTCACAGTTAGGCGGTGTTCGGGGATACGGCACGCTGTTATGTCACAGTTAGGGAGTGTTCGGGTGATACGGCACGTTGTTATGTCAGAGTTAGGGAGTGTTCGGGGATACGACACGCTGTTATGTCACAGTTAGGGAGTGTTCGGGGGATACGGCACGCTGTTATGTCACAGTTAGGGAGTGTTCGGGGATACGGCACGCTGTTATGTCACAGTTAGGGAGTGTTCGGGGATACGGCATGCTGTTATGTCACAGTTAGTGAGTGTTCGGGGATACGGCACGCTGTTATGTCACAGTTAGGGAGTGTTCGGGTGATACGGCACGCTGTTATATCACAGTTAGGGAGTGTTCGGGGATACGGCACGCTGTTATGTCACAGTTAGGGAGTGTTCGGGGATCCGGCACGCTGTTATGTCACAGGGAGTGTTCGGGGATACGGCACGTTGTTATGTCACAGTTAGGGAGTGTTCGGGTGATACGGCACGCTGTTATGTCACAGTTAGGGAGTGTTCGGGGGATACGGCACGCTGTTATGTCACAGTTAGGGAGTGTTCGGGGGATACGGCATGCTGTTATGTCACAGTTAGGCTGTGTTCGGGGATACGGCACGCTGTTATGTCACAGTTAGGGAGTGTTCGGGGATACGGCACGCTGTTATGTCACAGTCAGGGAGTGTTCGGGGATACGGCACGCTGTTATGTCACAGTCAGGGAGTGTTCGGGGATACGGCATGCTGTTATGTCACAGTTAGGCGGTGTTCGGGGATACGGCACGCTGTTATGTCACAGTTAGGGAGTGTTCGGGTGATACGGCACGTTGTTATGTCACAGTTAGGGAGTGTTCGGGGATACGACACGCTGTTATGTCACAGTTAGGGAGTGTTCGGGGGATACGGCACGCTGTTATGTCACAGTTAGGGAGTGTTCGGGGATACGGCACGCTGTTATGTCACAGTTAGGGAGTGTTCGGGGATACGGCATGCTGTTATGTCACAGTTAGTGAGTGTTCGGGGATACGGCACGCTGTTATGTCACAGTTAGGGAGTGTTCGGGTGATACGGCACGCTGTTATATCACAGTTAGGGAGTGTTCGGGGATACGGCACGCTGTTATGTCACAGTTAGGGAGTGTTCGGGGATCCGGCACGCTGTTATGTCACAGGGAGTGTTCGGGGATACGGCACGTTGTTATGTCACAGTTAGGGAGTGTTCGGGTGATACGGCACGCTGTTATGTCACAGTTAGGGAGTGTTCGGGGGATACGGCACGCTGTTATGTCACAGTTAGGGAGTGTTCGGGGGATACGGCATGCTGTTATGTCACAGTTAGGCGGTGTTCGGGGATACGGCACGCTGTTATGTCACAGTTAGGGAGTGTTCGGGGGATACGGCACGCTGTTATGTCACAGTTAGGGAGTGTTCGGGTGATACGGCACGTTGTTATGTCACAGTTAGGGAGTGTTCGGGGATACGGCACACTGTTATGTCACAGTTAGGGAGTGTTCGGGGATACGGCACGCTGTTATGTCACAGTCAGGGAGTGTTCGGGGATACGGCACGCTGTTATATCACAGTTAGGGAGTGTTCGGGGATACGGCACACTGTTATGTCACAGTTAGGGAGTGTTCGGGGATACGGCACGCTGTTATGTCACAGTTACAAAATACAAATAGTCGCAAATTGCTCCTTACTCATGTTTTACCTACTTTTTCCCCCCACTGCACTTTTTTAGTACATGACCCTCTATGTGTCAAATCGAAAAGTGGACGAGCTAAGAGTTCAGTTTATTTGTAACTTGTAGTCATATTCCCAGCACCTCATGAGAACAGCAGGAATAATTACATAAATTCAAAACTCCTCAGAAATAGGGTTTTAATGGGAGGGGAGACAAATCACATTATGTAACACAATGAATTAAAATGCTAATTCTTTATTGATAATGATTCAAACAAAATGTTGTTGATGATTAATGTTGTAAAGAAAAGCACACATTTCAAAGTGTAGAAAGTCCACAAATCAGAGTGGCCGGGTATATCAGTGATAACAATAAAATATTATATATATAAACTGTGTGCTAAAAGAACCAATTAATGCCCGCACTGTTAGGACAAACATCATCCAAACGCAATATTACAACAACTCTTAAGGCTAGCGTCATTAATAAGTAATAGCACTTAATATTCAAAGACAAGGTGAATGAAATGGAGCAATACAGATTAGTAAATTGGATATAATGTAGGAATAGTGTCAGATAAAAGTTCTATTTAATGATTAGTAATATACTACAGTGGAGAACGGACATTTAAACATATTCCATAGTTAGATGATATTGTCGTGAATCAAAAAAAAATGGGTTTAATGTGTAAGTTATAACAACGCATGACAGGGCAGTATGGTGCAAACATAATGACTTTACTAGTAGTCCCCTCTGTTGAGTCCCTTTACTAGAGGACATAGTCTTAAATTAGAGGGGCAAAGATTTAAAAGTAATAATCAGGAAGCATTACTTTACTGAGAGGGTAGTGGATGCATGGAATAGTCTTCCAGTAGAAGTGGTAGAGGTTAATACAGTGAAGGAGTTTAAGCATGCATGGGATAGGTATAAGGCTATCCTAGATATAAGATAAGGCCAGGGACTAATGAAAGTATTACATTACTGAGAGGGTAGTGGATGCATGGAATAGTCTTCCAGTAGAAGTGGTAGAGGTTAATATAGTGAAGGAGTTTAAGCATGCATGAGATAGGTATAAGGCTATCCTAGATATAAGATAAGGCCAGATACTAATGAAAGTATTACTTTACCGAGAGGGTAGTGGATGCATGGAATAGTCTTCCAGTAGAAGTGGTAGAGGTTAATACAGTGAAGGAGTTTAAGCATGCATGGGATAGGTATAAGGCTATCCCAGATATAAGATAAGGCCAGGGACTAATGAAAGTATTACATTACTGAGAGGGTAGTGGATGTATGGAATAGTCTTCCAGTAGAAGTGGTAGAGGTTAATACAGTGAAGGAGTTTAAGCATGCATGGGATAGGTATAAGGCTATCCTAGATATAAGATAAGGTCAGGGACTAATGAAAGTATTACTTTACTGAGAGGGTAGTGGATGCATGGAATAGTCTTCCAGTAGAAGTGGTAGAGGTTAATACAGTGAAGGAGTATAAGCATGCATGGGATAGGTATAAGGCTATCCTATATATAAGATAAGGCCAGGGACTAATGAAAGTATTACTTTACTGAGAGGGTAGTGGATGCATGGAATAGTCTTCCAGTAGAAGTGGTAGAGGTTAATACAGTGAAGGAGTATAAGCATACATGGGATAGGTATAAGGCTATCCTATATTTAAGATAAGGCCAGGGACTAATGAAAGTATTACATTACTGAGAGGATAGTGGATGTATGGAATAGTCTTCCAGTAGAAGTGGTAGATGTTAATACAGTGAAGGAGTTTAAGCATGCATGGGATAGGTATAAGGCTATCCTAGATATAAGATAAGGCCAGGGACTAATGAAAGTATTAAATTACTGAGAGGGTAGTGGATGTATGGAATAGTCTTCCAGTAGAAGTGGTAGAGGTTAATACAGTGAAGGAGTATAAGCATGCATGGGATAGGTATAAGGCTATCCTATATATAAGATAAGGCCAGGGACTAATGAAAGTATTACTTTACTGAGAGGGTAGTGGATGCATGGAATAGTCTTCCAGTAGAAGTGGTAGAGGTTAATACAGTGGAGTATAAGCATACATGGGATAGGTATAAGGCTATCCTATATATAAGATAAGGCAAGGGACTAATGAAAGTATTACATTACTGAGAGGATAGTGGATGTATGGAATAGTCTTCCAGTAGAAGTGGTAGATGTTAATACAGTGAAGGAGTTTAAGCATGCATGTGATAGGTATAAGGCTATCCTAGATATAAGATAAGGCCAGGGACTAATGAAAGTATTACATTACTGAGAGGGTAGTGGATGTATGGAATAGTCTTCCAGCAGAAGTGGTAGAGGTTAATACAGTGAAGGAGTTTAAGCATGCATGGGATAGGTATAAGGCTATCCTAGATATAAGATAAGGCCAGGGACTAATGAAAGTATTACTTTACTGAGAGGGTAGTGGATGCATGGAATACTCTTCCAGTAGAAGTGGTAGAGGTTAATACAGTGAAGGAGTTTAAGCATGCATGGGATAGGTATAAGGCTATCCTAGATATAAGATAAGGCCAGGGACTAATGAAAGTATTACATTACTGAGAGGGTAGTGGATGTATGGAATAGTCTTCCAGTAGAAGTAGTAGAGGTCAGCTGTGAAGCAGAGCCTGGTGTAAACGCAGGTGTATCTGCAAAGAGACACTTTTGGTTTACTTGGAGGGAAAGGGATAGGGTTTTTGTAACCCTTACTTTCTCTAAGGAAGCAAGGTTACAAACAGTTGAATTGTCATTTAGGTTCTATTGATGTCTTTGTATTATATTTGTGGAAGGGGCTGGATCTGGTCTACTTCCATTATGGACTCAGTGGTGTCAGAGTTTGGTTCCATACCATGTTCTTCTCCCCATAACTGTAGAAGTCGCCGTACAGTGGGTTGCAGTAGTAATGAATGTCTGGAGATATTTTCGAATTTCTTCATCAGATCTTCATCATTTGCAACATGTTCCCAAAGGACATCGCGCAAATCTTTTATTTGAACTGCACCGTGAATAATAATCTCTATCAGTGATCTTCCAAACTCTATTATGCTCTTTTTTTTTTGTAAACCATCAACAATATACCCCCCACTGTGCATGGCTACCAGCTTCCCGTGGGAATTAAACACAGGGGAGCCAGAGGAACCATGATAAAAGCAGGTTTGATACGTGACTAAGTGGGGGTCACGCATTTCCTGAAAAGTGTGTTTTGTTGCTAGATGGATAAAAGGATGGCTTCTAATTTCTGGAACCCTCTCATCAAAGCTAATCACAGAACACAAATCAATTTGTTTAAACTCACTACCCGGGTGACCAATAATGCTCACAGCATTGTGCTCTGGGGGGAAATCTAGGTATTTTAACAAGCCTGGAGATGTGCGAGAAGTATCCTGAAATAACTGTAAGAAGGCGTAATCCAAACTTGAATCAGATTCTACTATTTTCGCAACACTGTAAAATATTGGTTCACTGTCGCTAGTCTCATAGTTGAACCTTACAATGATATTTTCAACAGAGGTAAGCTTTAAAAGAGCTTCTTTCACATGGTCACAGGTAAGAACCAGAGACCGCGTCAATAAAAAGCAGGTCCCTATAATTTGGTGACTGCCACGGAAGGTGATCAGACCCACAGAGTCTTGGTGCTGTGTCAGTAACCGATGGGTGCTAGCCAAAGTGATGTTCTTCTCAGTGATATCTTTGGAGAAATTCTCTTTTAAAATGTTCCATTTTGTTGCTATTTGTCTACCGAGAAACGTCTTAAACTTCTCGGAAAATTCTTCGTATAGTAACGGGTACGGAGGTAAATCATTGGGCGAGTACTTCACCCTCGTTGGGACCTCTTGCCAGGAGTCACTAGTGAAACTTAAATTGGGATCCTGCTCAGTTTCTGGATTTTCTCCCTCGCTGTGCCGTTTGGCAGGAACTACGATTGTGTATAAGTTGTGTTTGCAGACATTTTTCAGACTTGATAAGGGAATGTGGTTTTCATAATGCTCTTCTTTCACCTCCCCTTTCAGACTGAATTCACAATCAGGACTGATTTTAAATCGTCCATCAGTCAATATGGCTTGCTTTATGGCCCAGTGCTCATATCAATAGACAGCCAGCTTCATACCTTCTGGGCAGTATTTCTCATTCTCTAATATGGTCCTGCCAGCACCCCCTACTGTTATTCCTTTATTAGCTATATAAATGATGATCCCATCTAAGCGCCATGTGTATTTAGGGATTTGAGGTAAGCTTACCTTCCTCTTGCCAATTATAAGGCTCTCCCCTTTGGGCAAAGCTCCCAGTGGCACATATGGACTGATCACAGCATCAAGTGTTGTAGCCTGGATCAGAAGGTACATGGAGGGATCAGTATATGATTTTTTAAAATGTGCTGATCTTTTTAGACCCTCAATAAGCAAGTCGGGTTCTGCTCCTGTGATTTTAAAACATTTAAATTTCTTGCCCTCCCATTTAAAACTCAAAACGACAGTCTGTGGATCATCAAACTCCGTTTTCATTGCAGATTTTTTAGGAGATTCCTGGAAAAGAAGAAGATTATTATGTTGAGTGGTGTTAGATTGAGTTGAACCCAGTTCTGTCTTCATGGCAATGGCTGTTTTTACATTTCTGCAGTGTTTAGCTATAATTATCTCTCTCAATTACTGTGCCTACACATATTACATATTGGGGGATTTTTTGGGCATAAGAAAGGCTTTTTTTTTTATATAACATAATTTTCATCAGTTATGTGGATAACTATACCAGTGTCTTTGGCCAGCGGGCTGTATGTGGATAACTATACCAGTGTCTGTGGTCAGCGGGCTGTATGTGGATAACTATACCAGTGTCTGTGGCCAGCGGGCTATATGTGGATAACTATACCAGTGTCTGTGGCCAGCAGACTGTATGTGGATAACTATACCAGTGTCTGTGGTCAGCGGGCTGTATGTGGATAACTATACCAGTGTCTGTGGCCAGCGGGCTATATGTGGATAACTATACCAGTGTCTTTGGCCAGCGGGCTGTATGTGGATAACTATACCAGTGTCTGTGGTCAGCGGGCTGTATGTGGATAACTATACCAGTGTCTTTGGCCAGCGGGCTGTATGTGGATAACTATACCAGTGTCTGTGGCCAGCAGACTGTATGTGGATAACTATACCAGTGTCTGTGGCCAGCGGGCTATATGTGGATAACTATACCAGTGTCTGTGGCCAGCAGGCTGTATGTGGATAACTATACCAGTGTCTGTGGTCAGCGGGCTGTATGTGGATAACTATACCAGTGTCTGTAGCCAGCAGACTGTATGTGGATAACTATACCAGTATCTTATTATTAAATATACACTACTTACCGCAGGTTGGGGATCTGAATTTTCGGCTGGATTTGAATGTTCACGGCTTTCACCAGGCAATTGATTGCTTTCTTCCAATACGTTTTTATTCGCAGGACTGAAATAGTTTTTCATAAGCTTTCTTTCTCCTTCATTTTCCTTCTTATCAGAGTTCCTCCTCTTGAGAGACTTGGCTGTGTTGTCAACCTTTTTTGGCATATTTTTTTTTTAAACAAAATTACCGTACACAGTGGTGTCCTGGTGGAGAAATACAGTGTTTAATGTGGGTCTTTGTAACAAACCAGGAAAAAAAAAAAAAAACGTTTCTCGCGCCAACTAGTGGAAAACAAAATAAAGCATCTTTCTTACAGTTGGGAGAGCGCTTCTGATAACATCCATTTCTCAAGGACAAGGAAGTACATCAAATATAAAATACAACTGCTTTTAATAACCTTAGGGTTTAAAAATGTACATTTAACAGTTTTTGGAGCATACAATATGTTCAAACACAGTGGTATAATGGTGACTGTCTGCAGAGTTTATCATTCCAAGAATGCTATACCGCACTCGCCTAGAAAGATATTTACCTATCAGGAAGTCTTTCTCTATGGGCAAAACGCGTTAGGGTCGATTTGAAAAATAATCATAAATCCTGAATGTTATTCTTGTCCAATGCCAGATAAAATAAAATAAATGTAAAACCTGGAGTAAACCAGACGTGTATCTTCACATAGGGGTTTGAGTTCAGCCTCTCAACTGAGGCAGAGCTCATTGGATGCTGGCACACGCTGACAGCGTCTCACCCTGAGTGTCTGTCAGATCTTATCCCCAATGGGCCTTATACTAAGATAGCACCTTCCTCTGCCGAATTCCCACCCTTGATAAAGATGAGGCACCAGATGATTGGAAGGAATGACTGAGCCGTCACCCTACTAAGGAAGGCAGCTTGATCATTGTAATGACGTCCTCTAGACTGAGCTACAAGACATAAGGAGAGATCTCCGACAAATAGGTGATCGCGTCTACTCAGACCTCGATTACCCCCCTTAGTCACAGGACTGTTTTAAAGCGGTTGCACCTGCCGGGACGTACCAGGTACCTCCATTGTTCATAAGGGACCTGTTTTCCCATGACGCACCTGGTGCCTCCATTGTCGCGAAGGGGTTAAATTAATACGTGAGCAAATGCAATCACAAGCCGCTGCTTTAACGCTCCGCGAGATCTCAAGGCGGAGGTGTAAGCTCGCAGAGTCCCATAAGTAAATTATAATTATATTATAGAGGACACTGATTACAATGACAACTGACTATGTGAAAACCTTAAACTCAGCAATAAAAAGATACCTAAATGTGGGGTATTTTAAATACATTAATACCTTATTTAACCAACAAAATTATTTTTTTGTTGTCAGCTGGAATCTATACCAAACAAAAAAAGATCAAGTAAGAGGCGAGGGGAATCTCCAGAAAGACCCAACCGATCCCACCAGTCACTGGAGAGCGAGGCAACCGATCCCACCAGTCCCTGGAGAGCGAGCCAACCTATCCCAACAGTCACTAGAGAGCGAGCCAACCTTTCCCACCAGTCACTAGAGAGCGAGCCAACCTATCCCACCAGTCACTGGAGAGCGAGCCAACCTATCCCACCAGTCACTGGAGAGCGAGCCAACCTATCCCACCAGTCACTGGAGAGCGAGCCAACCGATCCCACCAGTCCCTGGAGAGCGAGGCAACCAATCCCACCAGTCCCTGGAGAGCGAGGCAACCAATCCCACCAGTCCCTGGAGAGCGAGCCAACCGATCCCACCAGTCCCTGGAGAGCGAGCCAACCAATCCCACCAGTCACTAGAGAGCGAGCCAACCTTTCCCACCAGTCACTAGAGAGCGAGCCAACCTTTCCCACCAGTCACTGGAGAGCGAGCCAACCTATCCCACCAGTCACTAGAGAGCGAGCCAACCTTTCCCACCAGTCACTGGAAAGCGAGCCAACCTATCCCACCAGTCACTAGAGAGCGAGCCAACCAATCCCACCAGTCACTAGAGAGCGAGCCAACCTATCCCACCAGTCCCTGGAGAGCGAGCCAACCTATCCCACCCATCACCCGATCCCACCAGGCAGCAGCTCAGACACTAAGTTGCTGTAAAGCTTAGATTTATATAAAATAATGTATCTGACTTACAGGAGCGCAGGTTGTGAAGTTTCTCATTCACTGGAAAGGAAATCTAGAAAGACCGCGAAGTAAATCAAATACTTCCTTGTACAGCGTCACCCGCCCCTTTTTATTCCCAAGCTGCCATTTGTTTGTGTACTTTCACTTTCTACATGTCAGAAAGGAAGATCACTAAATTACTAACATTGGATAACATGGGGCAAAGAATGAAGTTCTGTTTATTGAAAGATTGTACCAAGTGTAGGCATTTTATATAGAAATGCTTTAATGACAGAATACAAATAGAGTGCCTTATTGAGCCCTCTATACTCTGTATGGCTCTATCAGTGGGCAGACATCTTGCCAGGGTCGCCATTGGGGGTGCCAGGCGATCCACTTGTCACGAGGCCCACTAAGAAAATAAAAATAAAGCCTGCCAGCGGAGGAGCTGACTGGCGAGATCGCCCCTCACCAGCGAGCAGGCAGCATGGCACAATGTTCTGAGGTCAGAGCGTCACATGACCTGCTGGCACTCAGACTTCAGACCACACTAGGATCATTAGAGAGGCAGAGCAAGGGTGCCGGCGGGGGTAAGTCCTGGTGCTATGGCAAGAGATATCAGTGGCGGATCCGGGGGGGCGGGTGTTGGCAACGGGGCACTTGCGCCGTGCCGTGCCGTGTTAACTCCTCTCCCCGGGGTGACGCAGGCAGCATGGGCTGAGCGCTCACTGATAGAGCTATACAGAGCAAAGATTCTAAACAACATGTCCACCGCTGATAGAGCTATACAGAGCAAAGATTCTAAACAACATGTCCACCCCCTGATAGAGCTATACAGAGCAAAGATTCTAAACAACATGTCTGCCCCCTGATAGAGCTATACAGAGCAAAGATTCTAAACAACATGTCTGCCCCCTGATAGAGCTATACAGAGCAAAGATTCTAAACAACATGTCCTCCCCCTGATAGAGCTATACAGAGCAAAGATTCTAAACAACATGTCCTCCCCCTGATAGAGCTATACAGAGCAAAGATTCTAAACAACATGTCCGCCCCCTGATAGAGCTATACAGAGCAAAGATTCTAAACAACATGTCCGCCCCCTGATAGAGCTATACAGAGCAAAGATTCTAAACAACATGTCTGCCCCCTGATAGAGCTATACAGAGCAAAGATTCTAAACAACATGTCCTCCCCCTGATAGAGCTATACAGAGCAAAGATTCTAAACAACATGTCTGCCCCCTGATAGAACTATACAGAGCAAAGATTCTAACCAACATGTCTGCCCCCTGATAGAGCTATACAGAGCAAAGATTCTAACCAACATGTCTGCCCCGATAGAGCTATACAGAGCAAAGATTCTAACCAACATGTCTGCCCCCTGATAGAGCTATACAGAGCAAAGATTCTAACCAACATGTCTGCCCCCTGATAGAGCTATACAGAGCAAAGATTCTAACCAACATGTCCGCCCCCTGATAGAGCTATACAGAGCAAAGATTCTAAACAACATGTCCGCCCCCTGTTAGAGCTATACAGAGCAAAGATTCTAAACAACATGTCCGTCCCCTGATAGAGCTATACAGAGCAAAGATTCTAACCAACATGTCTGCCCCCTGATAGAGCTATACAGAGCAAAGATTCTAAACATGTCCGTCCCCTGATAGAGCTATACAGAGCAAAGATTCTAACCAACATGTCCTCCCCCTGATAGAGCTATACAGAGCAAAGATTCTAAACATCATGTCCGCCCCCTGATAGAGCTATACAGAGCAAAGATTCTAAACAACATGTCTGCCCCCTGATAGAGCTACACAGAGCAAAGATTCTAAATAACATGTCCAACCTCCTGATAGAGCTATACAGAGCAAAGATTCTAAACAACATGTCCACCCCTGATAGAGCTATACAGAGCAAAGATTCTAAACAACATGTCCTCCCCTGATAGAGCTATACAGAGCAAAGATTCTAAACATGTCCGCCCCCTGATAGAGCTATACAGAGCAAAGATTCTAACCAACATGTCCGCCCCCTGATAGAGCTATACAGAGCAAAGATTCTACACAACATGTCCGCCCCCTGATAGAGCTATACAGAGCACAGATTCTAACCAACATGTCTGCCCCCTGATAGAGCTATACAGAGCAAAGATTCTAACCAACATGTCCACCCCCTGATAGAGCTATACAGAGCAAAGATTCTAACCAACATGTCCACCCCCTGATAGAGCTATACAGAGCAAAGATTCTAAACAACATGTCCTCCCCCTGATAGAGCTATACAGAGCAAAGATTCTAACCAACATGTCCACCCCCTGATAGAGCTATACAGAACAAAGATTCTAAACAACATGTCCTCCCCCTGACAGAGCTATACAGAGCAAAGATTCTAAACAACATGTCCGCCCCCTGATAGAGCTATACAGAGCAAAGATTCTAAACAACATGTCCGCCCCTGATAGAGCTATACAGAGCAAAGATTCTAAACAACATGTCCGCCCCTGATAGAGCTATACAGAGCAAAGATTCTAAACAAAATATCCGCCCCCTGATAGAGCTATACAGAGCAAAGATTCTAAACAACATGTCCGCCCCTGATAGAGCTATACAGAGCAAAGATTCTAAACAACATGTCCGCCCCTGATAGAGCTATACAGAGCAAAGATTCTAAACAAAATATCCGCCCCCTGATAGAGCTATACAGAGTAAAGATTCTATACAACATGTCCTCCCCTGATAGAGCTATACAGAGCAAAGATTCTAAACAACATGTCCATCCCCTGATAGAGCGATACAGAGCAAAGATTCTAAACAACATGTCCGCCCCTGATAGAGCTATACAGAGCAAAGATTCTAAACAACATGTCTGCCCCCTGATAGAGCTATACAGAGCAAAGATTCTAAACAACATGTCGGCCCCCTGATAGAGCTATACAGAGCAAAGATTCTAAACAACATCTCCGTCCCCTGATAGAGCTATACAGAGCAAAGATTCTAAACAACATGTCCTCCCCCTGATAGAGCTATACAGAGCAAAGATTCTAACCAACATGTCCTCCCCCTGATAGAACTATACAGAGCAAAGATTCTAAACAACATGTCGGCCCCCTGATAGAGCTATACAGAGCAAAGATTCTAAACAACATCTCCGTCCCCTGATAGAGCTATACAGAGCAAAGATTCTAAACAACATGTCTGCCCCCTAATAGAGCTATACAGAGCAAAGATTCTAATCAACATATCCCCCCTGATAGAACTATACAGAGCAAAGATTCTAAACAACATGTCCGCCCCCTGATAGAGCTATACAGAGCAAAGATTCTAAACAACATGTCTGCCCCCTGATAGAGCTATACAGAGCAAAGATTCTAAACAACATGTCCACCCCTGATAGAGCTATACAGAGCAAAGATTCTAAACAACATGTCCACCCCTGATAGAGCTATACAGAGCAAAGATTCTAAACAACATGTCCGCCCCCTGATAGCGCTATACAGAGCAAAGATTCTAAACAACATGTCCGCCCCCTGATAGAGTTATACAGAACAAAGATTCTAAACAACATGTCCTCCCCCTGATAGAGCTATATAGAGCAAAGATTCTAAACAACATGTCCACCCCTGATAGAGCTATACAGAGCAAAGATTCTAAACAACATGTCCTCCCCCTGATAGAGCTATATAGAGCAAAGATTCTAAACAACATGTCCACCCCTGATAGAGCTATACAGAGCACAGATGCTATACAGGGGGTGTCAGCACTACATGCCCGGTTGTTATATATGGGTATTTTTACTAGTCAGTGGCTCGGTGGGGGCCATACTATCCGGTTTAACCCGCTCAGTCCCGTGCGGGTATATAGCGTGACGTCATTCCCCCGTGCATTTCCCCGCCTTTTTGTAGCTGAGGAGGGGAATACTGCGTGACGTCAGGCTAGGGTAGGACCGGTAGGCGTGCCTCTGCTGAAAAGGCGTGGTCTGCCTTGGAGCGGGCCAATGGCTGCGACCGCTGGAGGGTGACGTCAGCAGAGCGCTGCGGTCGTATTTATAGCTCGTATTTAAAGAGCCCCTGGGAGTCTCCGGCTGCGCGGCCTGGTAACCAGGCGCCCGCCTCATCCGACCGAACCAGGCCCGGCATGCAGCCCTGAGCCACCGCCGCACAGGTCAGGCCCTGGGGAGAGGGTAATCAGGAGGGAAGGGGGTAATCAGGAGGGAAGGGGGTATCTGGCCCAGTGGAGAGGGTAATCAGGAGGGAAGGGGGTATCTGGCCCAGGGGAGAGGGTAATCAGGAGGGAAGGGGGTATCTGGCCCAGGGGAGAGGGTAATCAGGAGGGAAGGGGGTATCTGGCTCAGGGGAGAGGGTAATCAGGAGGGAAGGGGGTATCTGGCTCAGGGGAGAGGGTAATCAGGAGGGAAGGGGGTATCTGGCTCAGGGGAGAGGGTAATCAGGAGGGAAGGGGGTATCTGGCTCAGGGGAGAGGGTAATCAGGAGGGAAGGGGGTATCTGGCTCAGGGGAGAGGGTAATCAGGAGGGAAGGGGGTATCTGGCTCAGGGGAGAGGGTAATCAGGAGGGAAGGGGGTATCTGGCCCAGGGGAGAGGGTAATCAGGAGGGAAGGGGGTATCTGGCCCAGGGGAGAGGGTAATCAGGAGGGAAGGGGGTATCTGGCCCTGGGGAGAGGGTAATCAGGAGGGAAGGGGGTATCTGGCCCAGGGGAGAGGGTAATCAGGAGGGAAGGGGGTATCTGGCTCAGGGGAGAGGGTAATCAGGAGGGAAGGGGGTATCTGGCTCAGGGGAGAGGGTAATCAGGAGGGAAGGGGGTATCTGGCTCAGGGGAGAGGGTAATCAGGAGGGAAGGGGGTATCTGGCCCAGGGGAGAGGGTAATCAGGAGGGAAGGGGGTATCTGGCCCAGGGGAGAGGGTAATCAGGAGGGAAGGGGGTATCTGGCCCAGGGGAGAGGGTAATCAGGAGGGAAGGGGGGGGGGTGATTTATTCTGGGTAGGGGGTATCTGGCCGAGGGGTGGTCTTTCTGTTCAGGGGAGAGGGAAGCGGTGATTTATTCTGGGAAGGGGGGTTTCTGGCCCAGGGGTGGTCTCTCTGTTCAGGGGAGAGGGAAGCGGTGATTTATTCTGGGAAGGGGGGTATCTGGCACAGGCGTGGTCTCTGTTCAGGGGGGGGGGGGGGGTTATTCTGGGTAGGGGGTATCTGGCCCAGGGGTGGTCTCTGTTCAGGGGAGTGGGTACATGGAAGGGGGGGGGGGGGGGGTTTGTACATGTTTGGGGTATGTCTGGTCGGTGGGGCTCCACATATTGCAGGGTTTATCATATCTAAGATTTTATTCACCCTTTGGTCTTATAATCTGGGAGGGGTTGTTTGTCTCCCTTGGATTTAGGATGCTATTATTATATATCTGACCTCTCATTTCTGGGTTACTCACTGGTTTGGGATGAAGCCCCCTCCCAGTATCTGGCCCCTTACAGCCTTAATGTATGTGAACATGCCCCATGGTTACCCCTGGAGTGATAATCTAAGATGGTGCCTTAGGTTTACCACTTTCACTATGTATCTTTTATCTTCCAATATTTAAATTTAAAGGACAACTATTGACAAAACATTAACTTCTATTTAACTGAAAAATGGCCTCAAGTGTGTGTTACTAGATGTGTAAATAAAAGAATAAAAATCTTATTGATCCCCCTTTGCTCTGTATAGCTCTATCAGGGGGCGGACATGTTGGTTAGAATCTTTGCTCTGTATAGCTCTATAGGGGGGGGGGGGGGGGCATGTTGTTTAGAATCTTTGCTCTGTATAGCTCTATCAAGGGGGGGGGGGAAATGTTGTTTAGAATGCTTGGCTCTGGATAGCAGCTCCATCACGGGGTGGACATGTTTAGAATCTTTGCTCTGGATAGCAGCTCTATCAGGGGGCGCGGACATGTTTAGAATCCATTGCTCTGGATAGCAGCTCAATCAGGGGGCGCGGACATGTTTAGAATCCTTTACTCTGGATAGCAGCTCTATCGGGGGGTGTGGACATGTTTAGAATCCTTTGCTCTGGATAGCAGCTCTATCGGGAGGTGTGGACATGTTTAGAATCCTTTGCTCTGGATAGCAGCTCTATCGGGAGGTGTGGACATGTTGTTTAGAATCCTTTGCTCTGGATAGCAGCTCTATTGGGGGGTGTGGACATGTTGTTTAGAATCCTTTGCTCTTGATAGCAGCTCTATCGGGGGGCGTGGACATGTTTAGAATGCTTTGCTCTGGATATCAGCTTTATCAGGGGGTGGACATGTTGTTTAGAATGCTTGGCTCTGGATAGCAGCTCCATCACGGGGTGGACATGTTGTTTAGAATGCTTGGCTCTGGATAGCAGCTCTATCAGGGGGCGTGGATATGTTTAGAATCCTTTGCTCTGGATAGCAGCTCTATCAGGGGGTGGACATGTTGTTTAGAATCCTTTGCTCTGGATAGCGGCTCTATCCGGGGGCGCGGATATGTTTAGAATGCTTGGCTCTGCATACCAGCTCTAGGGCCCAATAAGATTTGTATTCTTTCAGTAAAGTATAGGTATTTCTATTTACAGTTAAATTATAATATCTGACCCCACCTCAAATCCAAACCATCTTACAGTATAGAAGGTGTCCCTTTAATAAAGGCTCGTACTGTACATAAATCCCTGTCAGGCCTAGCTCTATAAAAGGCCAGTGACATGTTTTATGGTAGGATGCTTTGTTATGCAGTGAAGGTTACATTGCTCACACTCTGCTTTTTAAATAGTATTGTGTGTAAGAGCCGGTAAGACCGGTTACCCCACCCAGAGCACCTGCCTGGCACAGTGCCTTGTCTAAGCTGGTGTTGTATGGAATGGCAGTTGCTGTAGCTTTCTATTAGATGTGCATGTCTTTATTATGGTTCTGTCTGTAGTGTTTGGATGTGTTTGGATATGTGTAGTGCACTCGGGCTTGTTTATTACACATGTCTTAGGGGGTCTCTTTCAGTTATTTAAAGATCTTGAGAAAATGGCGCCGACCGTCTGATACATTGCAAAGCCCCCGTCCAATGGGCTTATAAAGATAACGTTTGCACACCCAATGATTAATCAGTACATAGCAATGGAAATTAACACAGAAAACCATTGGCATGTCTGCTTATTGGTCTGCAAATAAAGCAGCACCTCTCTGAAAGAGGCAGTATATCCATGTCCCCGAATACTAGTGTAAGGGACCTATGGCCTCTCCCCAGTGTGATCTGTAACCCAGAGTTCCTGGGCAGTCAAAAATATTCACAACTTTAAAGACTGTATTCACAAGAGGATTGATGGAAATTGCCAAGGGAATTTCAAAGTTAAGGCCAAAGTAGCAGAGTTGGAAAGAAATCTTCCTTTCTCCAGCTCTGCTACTTTAGCCTTACATTTTAAGTTTCATCTTTCAGCTCTTAGGCGGTGTTGATTGCACGGGGGGCAGTTGTGGCCTGGTTGGAGGCCTTGCAGCATTGTTTCATGGTTAGTCTATATGCTGGATCAGAATAGTTCTGTAGATTCTGACAGATCATGTGATTGAGGCAATGCTGCACCTTCTCTGGGAGACTGAACCACATGCACCATCCTAGATAAGTCTCCTCGTCCGTCAGGGGCAGAGATCCAGCCATTCCTTTGCTGTCTTGTGATCAGGCCTGTTTGACCTGCCAGCTGTTCTGTGTGGAGTTTATTATGCTTATTAATTGCTGCTGCCTTTATAAGCTAGGTGATAGGTAGGTAAGAGGTGATGGGGGCAGAAGTCCTATTAATGTGGTGAGTTTTGTCTGCTGTGAGATCCAATCCTGTGCTGATCTAGTCTCCCTGTGATGGTGCAGAGATCTGCTTGTCTTAGCACAGATCTCCAACACCTCCCCCTCAGGCTGTGCAGAGCCTTGAAGGTGGGGGTGGCAGTTCTGAGTTATAATGTTGGGGGGGGGGGGGGGGGGGGGGGAGACTTGCTCCTCTCTGGGTCTGTATCTGCCCTCTGTTTGAAGGCTTAGAGTGATGAGATTGTACGGTCTGGACTCTCTTTGTGAAGTCAGGCTGCTGATCTGTTTGGAATTTGCTCTTCTTGCTGACGTCCAACCTTTCACATGGCAGAATGAGCGCGTACGATGTCAGATTATTCCTTACAGACTTTGGCCGATCTGACCACTAACCACGTTCAGGCAGCTTCATCTCCAGCATGTACAACCAACAAAATGCACTGCTTTGCCTTGTAGATTGCACACAGACTGTGTATTAGACTCCCCCCTCCTATAGCAAGATTATGCCATATATATGTGTGTGTGGATGGCCATGCATGCCTGTAGATCTAACTGGAGGGGGGTGGCCATGCATGCCTGTAGATCTAACTGGAGGGGGGTGGCCATGCATGCCTGTAGATCTAACTGGAGGGGGGTGGCCATGCATGCCTGTAGATCTAACTGGAGGGGGGTGGCCATGCATGCCTGTAGATTTGGGGGGGGGGGGGGGGGGCAGTCCATGCATGCCTGTAGATCTAACTGGAGGGGGGTGGCCATGCATGCCTGTAGATCTAACTGGAGGGGGGTGGCCATGCATGCCTGTAGATTTGGGGGGGGGCAGTCCATGCATGCCTGTAGATCTAACTGGAGGGGGGTTGCCATGCATGCCTGTAGATTTGGGGGGGGGGGGGTGGCCATGCATGCCTGCCTGTAGATTTGGGGGGGGGGGGGGGGGCAGATTGGGCGTGTATGGAGCGCTGTCTCCTCTGGTTTCTATAATTTGCTGGTGATATTTGTGTGGTCTCAGTGTATTATTAATCTTCCCAGAATAGCTGCCTGACCAGTTTTTATTTCTCACAGATCTATATTGAAAATGACTGAGTATAAGCTTGTGGTAGTGGGCGCAGGAGGCGTTGGGAAAAGCGCTCTGACAATCCAACTCATTCAGAACCACTTTGTGGATGAATATGATCCGACCATCGAGGTGAGATATACACCGTGTACCATGTGCAAGGCTGACCAAGCATTCCTGTGACATCTGGGGTTTTATCCCTTAATTTCTAGGACCCCCCATTTTTTTTTATTCAAGGGGACCTTAGCTTGGGCCCCTCTGCTGATCCCTTTAGTGCAGAGACTATTCCAGGTCAGAGTGTGAACTGAACTATCAAATCTACCTGCTGGTTATCCTCCTAGGGGCACTGAATGATTCACTTGTCCCTTCTCCATCACTCACTTCACACTCTCTCTCTCTCTCTCTCTGGCTTTGTTTCTCTATGAAGGACTCTTACAGAAAGCAGGTGGTGATCGATGGGGAAACATGCTTGCTGGATATTTTGGACACTGCAGGTCAGGAGGAGTACAGTGCCATGAGAGATCAATACATGAGGACAGGAGAGGGCTTCCTCTGCGTATTCGCCATCAATAATACCAAATCCTTTGAAGACATCCACAATTATAGGTAGGTTACTGTAATTACATGCTCGTAACAGAGGAGACTGTAATCCTGGAGTGGGCAGCTATACTGCTGGATTACAACTCTCAGAATGCTGAGGCAGTCACGAGGCACCGCAAAATGACTGAGCTGTACACCGGGGGTAATGACCGGACCATATCAAACTACCATAAGCCCCGTGGCAATTGGCCCCTACCCCCTCCATGC
Organism: Pelodytes ibericus; assembly: GCA_036172795.1. Lineage (NCBI taxonomy): Eukaryota > Metazoa > Chordata > Amphibia > Anura > Pelodytidae > Pelodytes > Pelodytes ibericus. The sequence goes on along the minus strand of CM069858.1, from coordinate 3,367,065 downwards.
AGGCTGTGCATCCCTCTGAGTGGCCTCAGTCCGACAAGCCAAATGTAACACTCAGCGAGGGCAGATAGTTACCAATATTATGCTGTGCTGAGACATTCAAGTTGGCTGCACAGTCTGCGATATTTTGGCAGGGATTCTGTAAGACTCCAATCAGGTCTCTGATCAGTCTGATAGGAGGTGGGAACAAAAACAAACTCTTTTTGGTGGAGAGAGAAAGGTTGGGGTTCAGGCCCAACTTTAGGCCAAAGTAGCAGAGCATTTTTCCAACTCCTTTTTTGGCCTCAAGATTGAAATTACCTTCTCATTTCCCTGCAATTCTGGGAGTTGTAGACTGGTCACTGGTTCTCACCTACCCACAATTATATGCCTTGCTCTCTGAATCCTCATTCTCTTACTTACCTGACTCTCAACTTTCCTATCTCCAGAGAACAAATTAAGAGGGTTAAAGATTCGGAAGATGTCCCGATGGTTTTAGTGGGCAACAAATGCGACTTGCCATCCAGAACCGTAGACACGAAGCAAGCCCAAGACTTGGCCAGAAGCTATGGGATACCTTTCATCGAGACGTCTGCCAAGACGAGACAGGTAACTGAGACGCAGCCGCACTCTACTCTCAGTGAAAACCTTCCTCAAAATGATGCTCTGCTTTTTGGTTGATTTTTCGGCACCAGACCCCTTATGCTTTGAAACTGATTCCTATAATTTACACACAATCAAATAATCAATGATGTGGTTACAGTTAAAGGAGAAAATCTGTTTAATAAAAGGATTGCATCAAGTGCAGGCTTTTTAGATAGAAATACAAATTAAGTACCTTGTGGAGTCCTCTTTGCTCTGTATAGCTCTATGAGGGGCCGTCATGTTGAGTGAGATGAAGGAAGATCTGAACAAAGATTTTAACAAACATGTCTGCTCTGCTTGGCTTTATCTGGGGGCAGACATGTTTGCAATCTTGGTTCAGATCTTCCACTCACCAACATGTCTGCCCCCTGATCGAGCTGGTCAGAGCAAAGATTCTAAACCTGATGCCCCACAGATGGCTTAATAAGGTGCTTTCTTTATTTCATTAAAGTATTTCTAAATAAAATGTCTACACTTAATTCAATTTCTGTTAACACCATGTAATGCTGACAGTTTTCCCTTCCAAAGCCTCATTTTCTTTGGAAAATTATTTGTTTAACTTGGCTGTTATTTTTGAACTGAGCTCCCTTTGCTTCAATCCATATATTTTTGTATGGTGAGGAATGGGGCAGGAGATCTTAGTGGGGCAGGTAAGTATAATGTCTTATCGGCCCTGAGGCCGCGTGGTCCAGATTGATCCTGGACTCTTGCACCCGTTGTTGGCAGAGATGAGGTTTGAGTGCTGTGATGTGGTATTGGTGATGGGGCTCCTATCCTTCTCTGCATTGATAAAACCAATCTCTCTGTGTGTTAAAATCAGACCTTCTCCCTTTCCTGGCTCTGCTTCATTTAAACTTTCTCGCATTGGAACAAACCAAACCTCCCCCCCCACGCTGATCATTCAAACTTTATCCTTGAGATAAATCCTTGCTAAATGTGACCCTAAGAATCTGCTTCTAGTTCAGTGTTTCCTGTCAGGACCCCTGACACTATATTGATACATTAAAGCACCAGGCTTATCCCCCTCTTTGTCTAAGCCCCAATTGTGCAGATATCACATCCTTGTAGCAATGACCCTTATGTTTAGGCCTCTTATCTATTAGCCGGATCCCTTGTTTTTTTGGTGGCCCAGATACACCCTAGTAGCAGTTTGTTCCCAGTTTGAGGGGGTCAGATACCCGTTCTCTCCCAATCCTTCCTTTTTAAAGGAGTTGTGTTTTACAATGCAGAGAGTGGAGGATGCTTTTTATACACTGGTACGAGAAATTCGGCAATACAGATTGAAAAAGATGAGCAAAGAAGAAAAGACCCCAGGCTGTGTGAAAATTAAAAAATGCCTGGTCATGTAACTGGGTAAGTGATGTGAACTAGCTGCATGGCAGGAATGAGAGGGCTTGGGGGGGACGACACTTTAGTCCTTCCTCTGCCTTGTTTAAAATTGGTGCTGGCTCAGTGTGATGTGACTTCATATGTATAAATTCAGTGGGGAATCCCTGACGTTGTGCTCAGGCTACTGGTCTATATTATCTGGTAATCCCAGGGAGATGGAGGAAACTGACCAGGGAACTTCACAATGAATGGGCAGCTGTTATTGCATCACGTGTAGGAACCTTACATTGAAATGGTTTAATGAAAGCGGACAAATAAAATTTCTTACTGAGGCCTCTTTACTTTGCGAAGCTGTATTAGGAGGCAGCCATATTGGATCATCATGCGTCTGACATAAGATTCTAAACATGTCTGCCCCCTGATGGAGCTAAACCATGCAAAGAGGGCTCAGTAAGGTGCTTTTATTTACATGCTTTCATCAAAGGATTTCTATTTAACATGTCTGACCTTAAGCTATTGAGAGATTGCATCAAGTTTAAAGTAGCAGGACAATTCTCCCAATTAGCCTGGTCTGTACCAAGTGTGCACAGTTTGGCTTAGCTTCCTATTCAACACTAATGGAGGAGAGTATATTAAAAAAAAAAAAAAAAACACAAGAAGAGGACGGAATCTTACATTAGAGGGGCAAAGTAATATCAGGAAGTATTTGGTTATGGAGGGGGTAGCTGATGCATAGAATAGCCTTCCAGTAGAAGTGGTAGAGGTTAATACAGTGAAGGAGTTTAAGCATGCATGAGATAAGTATAAGGCTATCCTAGATATAAGATAAGGCCAGGGACTAATGAAAGTATTACATTACTGAGAGGGTAGTGGATGTATGGAATAGTCTTCCAGTAGAAGTGGTAGAGGGTAATACAGTGAGGGAGTTTAAGCATGCATGGGATAGGGATAAGGCTATCCTAGATATAAGATAAGGCCAGGGACTAATGAAAGTATTAAATTACTGAGAGGGTAGTGGATGTATGGAATGGTCTTCCAGTAGAAGTGGTAGAGGTTAATACAGTGAAGGAGTTTAAGCATGCATGGGATAGGTATAAGGCTATAATAGATATAAGATGCAGTCAGAGTATTCAGATCGGGCAGGCTCCATGGACTGACTGGTTATTGGCACATTCTATGGTTCTTGGTTGGCTTGTGGCTACATTTGCTTTTTAATGTACCTTTTTGCTTGTTCTGTCCCTCACGGCTCCATGTTGTCTGCTCTCCTTGCAGGGTGTGGATGATGCATTCTATACATTGGTACGAGAGATCCGAAAGCACAAGGAGAAGATGAGCAAAGATGGCAAAAAGAAGAAGAAAAAGTCAAAGACAAAGTGTACAATTCTGTGAATAGCCCCCCCTCCCCGGCTTTGGCATGCAGAAACGTGAAATTTTGTACATTACACTAAATTATTAGCTTTTTTTTTTTGCGCTTTTATGGGACCTGTGGCTTCTGCTTGGAGACTTCCCTCGGACCGTGGAAAATAATCTTTTTGTGCCAGTATTTTAAACTTTGAGGAAAATGCCCAGGAAAAAGCTGACTCGAGGACAGAAACGCCTTCGGCACTGTCACACGCTCTATATTCATCTTATCACTGGGTCAGGTGCAGTTCTTGTTGGTATAAAGTGGTTTGACAGTGTACAAATGGATTACACACTGCTGCATGCGCGATTCTTGCCAAACGGTGTCTTTACATAATGTTTCTGGACTTGCGCTTTGCAAATCTTGCCCCTGTGTTTTTGAAGGAGACATGCCTCTTATTTGTAAAAACTCAATCCTTCTCTGAGCGAAAGGATGCACAATGCACACTACATCTGATTTCCATGGTCCACCTGTTATCTGAATTTTATTATTAATCATTTAACCCTATAGAAGTTTATTATTCCCCTCTCCCTTTTTGTCTTTAATCTACTAAGGGTGAAAATAATTCCCAAAATGTGACAATGGGTAATGGTGCTAATCTCAGCGACTGTGTGGCCCTTCCTGCGCCTCGTATTAAGCTTTGTGGACAGATCTTTCATTTATTATTTGATATTGATACCTGCATAGAGTGGCTCTCCATGGAGAAGTGTGACGTTTGCACAGGATCCACTGTCTGCAATTTATGCCAAATGGTGATCGTGGGATTTCTGTGGAATATTTTTTGTAGATCCCTGCTTTCCACTTTAATTACTGTCCCTGTAGCATAGACTGGCGAGTGAGTTTAAACATAGCGCCAATTGTTAAATGCAAATTTCACACGCTCCTCTCTTTCTGTTTAGTGGCTCCTGGTTGATTATGTAGGAGGATTAAATAGGGAACAAAAAAAAAAACCCCAAACCTCCACACTTACATGCATATAGGGTTTTATGTACCTAAAGGGACTCAACCTAACACAGTATATACTGTGAATGTAGAAAATACAAAATGATCTATACAGTGAGTTGGAAGAATTGCAGCAAATACATGAAATAAGATAAACATTTTTGTGTGTGTCTCATGGTTATGACATCACCTGTGACTGGATAGGCTCAGTGCCTACTGGAAAGTAGTTACATTTTTATTTCCAGCCACAGGTTAAAACCTATATTTCCCTTAGAAGAATTGCATCAAATAAACCTATGTAGATCATTTTGCATTTTATATTCTTTACATTCATAGTTCAAACTAAACATTACTTATTTTAAGACTCGTAAATGCCAGTGAAGGTGTGGTATGTTGCTGAGCAGAGAATGATAGGCTCGTTTGTATTTGTGGACCACTGGGTAGGAGGAGAGGGTTCGATTCCTGGACACTGGAGCCTGACCTTTAAATTGAAATCATTTAATAAACCTGAAGTGTGGATTCCCTTACAATGCTTTCATTCTGGGTTTGTAGAATTTGCGAGTAATAGAATTTTTTTAAGGCAATAGATTTGCTATAGTGTCCTACCTCAAATAAACAAAGCTATAAACTGACAAACTGATCTCTTTGTATAAGGATGGGGAAAACTGGTATTGTGGGAGTTGATCTGATCTTCCACTTGATTCTATTATATTTTAAATTGAAATCTGAGCATAAATCACAAAATAATGCATGAATCTGTATGTACTTAACATGGCTTCTGTATAAAGGCCTATTGTGGGGCAAAGTTCTGAAGGTAGTCCAGTCACCATGGAATGTTCCTGCTGATTACATCACTTTTAGAACATTGCCCCAGAATCACCATGGAAAGTTCCTGCTAATTACATAACTTTTAGAACTTTGCCCCCAGAATCAACATGGAAACCAATGGAATGTTCCTGCTAATTACATCACTTTTAGAACTTTACCCCCCGAATCACCATGGAAACCAATGGAATGTCCCTGCTGATTACATCACTTTTAGAACTTTACCCCCAGAATCACCATGGAAACCAATGGAATGTCCCTGCTGATTACATCACTTTTAGAACTTTACCCCCAGAATCACCATGGAAACCAATGGAATGTCCCTGCTGATTACATCACTTTTAGAACTTTACCCCCAGAATCACCATGGAGACCAATGGAATGTTCCTGTTGATTACATCACTTTTAGAACATTGCCTCAGAATCACCATGGAAACCAATGGAATGTTCCTGCTGATTACATAACTTTTAGAACATTGCCCCAGAATCACCATGGAAAGTTCCTGCTAATTACATCACTTTTAGAACAGTGCCCCCAGAAATGACCAGTTATACAGAATGCCCATTGCATGTCCCAAGAATGTGTAAAACCATAATATATATCTTTACCTTACTGCAGTCAGATTATGAAAAGTAATTTAGTTTTGCTACCTTCCAAAAAAGATGGAAAAAAATCAATTAAAAAAAAGGAGATTACTCCAAAACAAAGTGTAGGATGTACAGGGTGCCTGGTATTTGGCAATAATTAAATTACTTATAGCCTGTGAAATCTCTTAAAGCTACAGTCCTCATGCTTTGCTGCAATATCTAATGTCTCATATCTAGATTCCCCAATCCGCACCCTTTAATGTCTTACTATTTTATCCTTTGTCACACAGAGGGGAACCCCTCATTGGTTTTGAAGGGCAGCATGCAGCCCCCTCCCTGGCTGTGGATAGAGATAATGTAATATGTTTACCTGGAATGTATTGTAACTATTTTTGTATAGAAACACGTGCACATTTTGTACATCCATGCTTTTTGTTTTATCTGTTTGATACATGCCGGTTGTGCTGACCACATTATGGTCATTGACACCATTAACTACAAATTAAAAAGACCACTGAATTACATTTTTCATGTTTTCTAGCAGTATGTTCTGTGTGATTTTATGACTGTAATGCTCCTATTTATTGTTCTGTAATGATAATAAATGAGTTCTGGTGATTGATGTATTTTACTCCCACGCTGAACACACCTCCATCTAGTGTTTATACATTGGAACTTCATATTCCTACCTGAATGAACACACATTGTAGACAGGTTTACTGTGAGAACAAATCCACAGATGTGTAGATGAACTGCAGGCACAGGTATAAAATGAGAAAAGACCCCCGATCCATACAGACCCTACTCAAACTTTTTTGTTTTACCCCTTACTTCCTTAGAGGATACAAGGGTTAAACAAACATGTATGTTCAGAAACACACGCAGGTTTAAGTCAGGAGGCTGGCGTGCTGCGCTTTTGATTGGGGTCTTTATGCAGTGAGGGTCTCTCTCGCTCTGCTAGCTCCCCTCTTTTGATTCCCTTTGAAAATGTGTCTGCTTCCCAAGGAAACATGGCAGCTGCCGATCAGAGGGTATACTGGCTTATGTATTATCAACAGTCCCTGAAGAGAAGAAAGTGGCTTCATATGCAGGGACTATTTTCAATGGAAAAGGTGTAATGTGCATATCAAGCTGCAACATGATGTCATACACATGCACACTAACGCATGTAACTAGGTACAGGTGATGGGGCATAAATAAAACTAGAGCATGCTGAATACAGCTTCCTCCAATATTCTGCTCAACCTTATTTGGCTAGAGTGGATCTTAATTAAAAAATTTAGTAAGTCTTAATTAAAACCTGGAATTAATATGCATAATTTGTCCTTAGATTACAGGAACACACAACGTATAGATCATTTTTATTGTCTACGTTTGCTCTATTAACAATGTGTTAGACAAGAGAGTACAGATACCCTGAGGATCTCCAACGTAGTGCAGTGTGAGTGAGCTATAGTGCCTTATAATATCCAATCTCTATATTGTGTAGATACACTGCACCATCATATGTATCTCATTGCACCCTATGGGTATCATGCCTTGAGAGGATGTATATCCCAAATAACTAAGTGACGTGTGGGAGGGCACACAATTTGACTCTTTTTCCAAACAGAGTCCTTTTAATGGCTGATTTTTCCTGATTAGTTTTTTTTTGAGTGAATAGACCTCATTCTGGTTTGGATGATTTCATCACATCAGGTTTCATGTGAAATAACCATCCCTCACCTAGAATACAGTCAGAAATACTCATGTGACAGGATAAGTCAGTATCTCCAGCACCCAGAGCCGTGTACTGTAACATGTACAACTCACTGTCACATTAAAGGGACATGCTTAGAAACTAAACCAACCAATAGGGTGGCACTTGACCCTGAAGAGAGTGCAATGTAAGCCCCCCAAAAAACCTGAACTAGGTCTCTATCTTAACTAGGTGCGGTTTGTTGGTGGCATGTGAAAATGAGGGTCTCAGAGAGAAGACTGGACTAGACAGACCCCAATCAGACGACCAGGACAAAACCCCGGCACAGATTGGCTGAGCACAAGCTGACACTGCCTTTCATCTGGATGGAGGTGCATTCGTACAGTGCTAAGAGTAAACACACGTGTAACTGCAAAGATACACATTGAGTTTACCCAGGCTGGTGGCACCAGTTTTTTTACCTTTGGTTTCCATTCGAGAAGCAAAAGTTGTTTTTTTTTTAATTATTGGCAAATATTTTTAATGGTAGATTCACATGTTTGCAATGCAGAAGGCACATACATTACACTGTGGTACATTTCCCCATACCTGGCTCATTGAGGCTCCACTTTTAGACTGTTGCCCTACAATACTCCTTATATATGGGTATTAAACCCCCAGTTTGCATGTAATCATGGGCGACACATGATGCCGGATGTTTTGTGGAGCAGATTTTATGATTTTTGCTGCTCTTCGTTGTAATAACGCTGCTTCATGGCTCGGTATTTTTTAAGATAGTACAAGGCTTCCAGCTCCTTAATGACAAATTCGCCGCGAGCAAGAAGTTCCTTTATCTTTTCGGGGTCTTGGACGTCCTTGTTTTTCATAAAGGCCTTTTTCAGTCTCTCTTTGAAGTAAATCTCACCTTTGGGGTATTCTCGACCCAGGAACAAGAGCTAAACAAAAACAAATGTCATTAAAGAGAATGTTTTTATTAAAACAAATCCAAGCCACTCATCCAGCCAGGATCACTTACATTTTTATACAGTTTCACCACCTCTCCCCTTAAAGGACTGGCCATTCCCAAAACCTCGCAGGAGATTCACTGGTGATCATCTGAACCAGATTCACCTGCAGGGAACGAATAATAAACAAAAAGGGTCTTCATCACCTCTCCCTGTCTCCTAAACCCTGCACATAATGTGGAATAGGGTTACCATGGTAACAGCCCCGCCCACCTCTCCAAGCCCCGCCTTATTGGATGTCACTGGATTTAGGAGCCCCGATGAAATTATATTGGAATGTAAAAGTACATGAGAACTGGAACTCGTTATAAAGTAATAATCAGTGCATTACACAGATATTAAACATGTTCATATCACACACAGAGTGATAACTGAATAATACCCGGGGTCCCTGTGACAGGCACATATCGTGACATTGACCCTCCTCCCTCCGCTCACCTCTATGAAGCGCTTCCGGGTGTCGCAGGTCGCGCTCTGATGACGTATGTGTACGTGACCAGGTTGCTATGACAACAGAACGCGTCCGACAACTGAGCAACTGCTGATCCTGCAATATGGTGAGGGAGAGCAAGGGGTTAACCCTGCCTGGATCATACTACCTGCACCCTACACGACATGTAACATGCTACATACACCCTGCATGAGTCATGACATGTAACATGCTACATACACCCTGCATGAGTCATGACATGTAACATGCTACACACACACCCCCTGCATGACATGTAACATGCTACAACCTCATCACATGTATCATACACCCTGCATTACATGTAACAACCTGCATGACATGTAACATGTTACATAAATCCTGCATTTCATGTAACACCCTGCATAACATGTAATATGTTACATACACCTTGCATGACATGTATCATACACCCTGTATGACATTTAACATGCTACATACACCGTGCATGACATGTAACATGCTACATACACCCTGCATGACATGTAACATGCTTTATACATTCTGCATAACATGCAATACATCACACACAATGCACCCTGTCTCTCTATCTCGCCCTGTCTCTCTATAACTCTCTCTGTCCCTATCTCTCCCACCTTTTCTCTCTCTATCTGTCTGTCTCTCTCGGTATCTCTCTATTTCTCTCTCTCTATCTGTCTGTCTCTCTCGGTATCTCTCCCTGTACCTCTCCATTTGTCTCTCTCTATCTGTCTGTCTCTCTCGGTATCTCTCTATTTTTCTCTCCCTTTCTCTCTGTCTGTCTCTCTCGGTATCTCTCTCTGTATCTCTCCATTTGTCTCTCTCTATCTGTCTGTCTCTCTCGGTATCTCTCCCTGTATCTCTCTATTTTTCTCTCCCTTTCTCTCTGTCTGTCTCTCTCGGTATCTCTCTCTCTATTTCTCTCTCTCTCTCTCTCTCTCTCTCTCTCTCTTTGTCTGTCTCTCTCGGCATCTCTCCCTGTATCTCTCTATTTTTCTCTCCCTTTCTCTCTGTCTGTCTCTCTCGGTATCTCTCTCTCTATTTCTCTCCCTCTCTCTCTCTCTCTCTCTTTGTCTGTCTCTCTCGGCATCTCTCCCTGTATCTCTCTATTTGTCTCTCTCTTTGTCTGTCTCTCTCGGCATCTCTCCCTGTATCTCTCTATTTGTCTCTCTCTCTCTCTTTGTCTGTCTCTCTCGGCATCTCTCCCTGTATCTCTCTATTTGTCTCTCTCTTTGTCTGTCTCTCTCGGCATCTCTCCCTGTATCTCTCTATTTGTCTCTCTCTATCAGTCTGTCTCTCTCGGTATCTCTCTCTCTCTCTCTCTCTCTGTCTCTCTCGGTATCTCTCTCTCTTTGTCTGTCTCTCTCGGCATCTCTCCCTGTATCTCTCTATTTGTCTCTCTCTTTGTCTGTCTCTCTCGGCATCTCTCCCTGTATCTCTCTCTTTGTCTGTCTCTCTCGGCATCTCTCCCTGTATCTCTCTATTTGTCTCTCTCTATCTGTCTGTCTCTCTCGGTATCTCTCTCTCTCTCTGTCTCTCTCGGTATCTCTCTCTCTTTGTCTGTCTCTCTCGGCATCTCTCCCTGTATCTCTCTATTTGTCTCTCTCTTTGTCTGTCTCTCTCGGCATCTCTCCCTGTATCTCTCTATTTGTCTCTCTCTTTGTCTGTCTCTCTCGGCATCTCTCCCTGTATCTCTCTATTTGTCTCTCTCTTTGTCTGTCTCTCTCGGCATCTCTCCCTGTATCTCTCTATTTGTCTCTCTCTATCTGTCTGTCTCTCTCGGTATCTCTCTCTCTCTCTCTTTGTCTGTCTCTCTTGGCATCTCTCCCTGTATCTCTCTATTTGTCTCTCTCTTTGTCTGTCTCTCTCGGCATCTCTCCCTGTATCTCTCTATTTGTCTCTCTCTTTGTCTGTCTCTCTCGGCATCTCTCCCTGTATCTCTCTATTTGTCTCTCTCTTTGTCTGTCTCTCTCGGCATCTCTCCCTGTATCTCTCTATTTGTCTCTCTCTATCTGTCTGTCTCTCTTGGTATTTCTCCCTGTATCTCTCTATTTGTCTCTCTCGGTATCTCTCCCTGTATCTCTCTATTTGTCTCTCCCTCTCTCTCTGTCTGTCTCTCTCAGTATCTCTCCCTGTATCTCTCTATCTGTCTGTCTCTCCCTGTATCTCTCTATCTGTCTGTCTCTCCCGGTATCTCTCTATTTGTCTCTCGCTTTCTCTCTGTCGCTCTCTCTCTCTGTCTGTCTCTCAGATGGCAGTGAAGGTCTGTATTGTGTATGTAATAACAGAATCTTATTATATGTTACTTTCTTCTCACCCACCCTGGCTTAACCATCTGATTTCACTAATGGAAATTAAATTTAAATAGTGTTTCACAGTTAAATCTAAGCCATTAATTCAGGATTCATACAAAGTCTCTATGCAAGATAGAAGAGAGAAGTTGGACAGCCCTTCCCAATGTAAAGAACATGTTTATATCTAGCCTGGACGCATAATACAGAGAGCTGTCACCTAAACATCACTAACACTGTGTATACTGTCCTTATCCTCCCCTGTGACCAGGCTTGCTCTATACTGTCCTTATCCTCCCCTGTGACCAGGCTTGCTCTATACTGTCCTTATCCTCCCCTGTGACCAGGCTTGCTCTATACTGTCCTTATCCTCCCCTGTGACCAGGCTTGCTCTATACTGTCCTTATCCTCCCCTGTGACCAGGCTTGCTCTATACTGTCCTTATCCTCCCCTGTGACCAGGCTTGCTCTATACTGTCCTTATCCTCCCCTGTGACCAGGCTTGCTCTATCCTGTCCTTATCCCCCCCTGTGACCAGGCTTGCTCTATACTGTCCTTATCCTCCCCTGTGACCAGGCTTGCTCTATACTGTCCTTATCCCCCCCTGTGACCAGTCTTGCTCTATACTGCCCTTATCCTCCCCTGTGACCAGGCTTGCTCTATACTGTCCTTATCCCCCCCCTGTGACCAGTCTTGCTCTATACTGTCCTTATCCTCCCCTGTGACCAGGCTTGCTCTATCCTGTCCTTATCCCCCCCTGTGACCAGGCTTGCTCTATACTGTCCTTATCCCCCCCTGTGACCAGTCTTGCTCTATACTGTCCTTATCCCCCCCTGTGACCAGTCTTGCTCTATACTGTCCTTATCCTCCCATGTGACCAGGCTTGCTCTATACTGTCCTTATCCTCCCCTGTGACCAGTCTTGCTCTATACTGTCCTTATCCCCCCCTGTGACCAGTCTTGCTCTATACTGTCCTTATCCTCCCCTGTGACCAGGCTTGCTCTATACTGTCCTTATCCCCCCCTGTGACCAGTCTTGCTCTATACTGTCCTTATCCTCCCCTGTGACCAGGCTTGCTCTATACTGTCCTTATCCTCCCCTGTGACCAGGCTTGCTCTATCCTGTCCTTATCCCCCCCTGTGACCAGGCTTGCTCTATACTGTCCTTATCCCCCCCTGTGACCAGTCTTGCTCTATACTGTCCTTATCCTCCCCTGTGACCAGGCTTGCTCTATACTGTCCTTATCCCCCCCTGTGACCAGTCTTGCTCTATACTGTCCTTATCCCCCCCTGTGACCAGTCTTGCTCTATACTGTCCTTATCCTCCCCTGTGACCAGGCTTGCTCTATACTGTCCTTATCCTCCCCTGTGACCAGGCTTGCTCTATTCTGTCCTTATCCTCCCCTGTGACCAGGCTTGCTCTATACTGTCCTTATCCTCCCCTGTGACCAGGCCTGATCTATACTGTCCTTTTCCTCCCCTGTGACCAGGCTTGCTCTATACTGTCCTTATCCTCCCATGTGACCAGGCTTGCTCTATACTGTCCTTATCCCCAGTCTTAGAGGCGCTGTAGAGATGGATGTTGCTGACACAGTAACACAGTTATTGTATTATCCACATGTCACTGTATCAGCAGCTGCCATGACCTGTTATAAAGCATGACCTTTAATACTGATTTCTCAAAAAAAAAGTCTTCAAAAGGCACCTCGGCTGCTTCCAAGAAGAAAGCAAGACCCAGCAAAGCTGAACGACTGAGGCTTCAGAAGGAGGAGGAAGAGAGAAGTCACCAGGAGGAAGGTGTGTGTCTGTCATCGACCATCGGAACATGTATCATTACAGTGTTAGTGTGCGCTCAGCCAGTCAGAGAGGGGGCTCCTCCCAGCGATCTGATCGGGGTCTGGCAGGGCTGACAGTCTCTCATTTTCACATGGGGATCTAGTTAAGCTCCCTCTGCTGGCAGCATGTGGAAATGAGAGACTGTCAGCGACTCTTAATGAAAAGGCTTTATTTATGAAAGAGGGAATTGACAAGGGAACTTTAAACTTAAGGCCATAGTAGCTGAGTTGTGACAATCAGGGTTTTATTCATTCCAAGGAGAATTATTTCAACTATCCATGAATAGAGTCCCCTGTCTCTCTCTCTACACACACAGATACATATTATATACTGACTGGTTACAATTTGCAGCCATTCCTATCACTCTCAGCACCGTGTCACAATATGTTCTTGCAGAAGCAGTTCGGTTACTGGCTGAGCAGTTGGAGGCTCAACGTCTTGACAAAGAAAGATTAGAAAAAGAGGAAAGGGAACGTCTGGAGGCAAAGGTTAGTCGTAAGCTTTAATAGTATTCATGCCAAGTCTAGTACCGCTCTCCCAATACCATGCTCCTCCTCACGGTACCTGGAGAACCAGAGAATGGCACGGGGTCTATAACAATTACATTAATATGGAAAGAGGGGATTACAAACTTACATGTAAATCTGCCAACCTAAACACTGCTTATACTGTGACTGTATCACCTAAACACTGCTTATACTGTGACTGTATCACCCAAACACTGCTTATACTGTGACTGTATCACCTAAACTCTGCTTATACTGTGACTGTATCACCCAAACACTGCTTATACTGTGACTGTATCACCCAAACACTGCTTATACTGTGACTGTATCACCCAAACACTGCTTATACTGTGACTGTATCACCTAAACACTGCTTATACTGTGACTGTATCACCCAAACCCTGCTTATACTGTGACTGTATCACCCAAACACTGCTTATACTGTGACTGTATCACCTAAACACTGCTTATACTGTGACTGTATCACCTAAACACTGCTTATACTGTGACTGTATCACCTAAACACTGCTTATACTGTGACTGTATCACCCAAACACTGCTTATACTGTGACTGTATCACCTAAACACTGCTTATACTGTGACTGTATCACCCAAACACTGCTTATACTGTGACTGTATCACCTAAACACTGCTTATACTGTGACTGTATCACCTAAACACTGCTTATACTGTGACTGTATCACCTAAACACTGCTTATACTGTGACTGTATCACCCAAACACTGCTTATACTGTGACTGTATCACCTAAACACTGCTTATACTGTGACTGTATCACCCAAACACTGCTTATACTCTGACTGTATCACCTAAACACTGCTTATACTGTGACTGTATCACCTAAACACTGCTTATACTGTGACTGTATCACCCAAACACTGCTTATACTGTGACTGTATCACCCAAACACTGCTTATACTGTGACTGTATCACCTAAACACTGCTTATACTGTGACTGTATCACCCAAACACTGCTTATACTGTGACTGTATCACCTAAACACTGCTTATACTGTGACTGTATCACCTAAACACTGCTTATACTGTGACTGTATCACCCAAACACTGCTTATACTGTGACTGTATCACCTAAACACTGCTTATACTGTGACTGTATCACCCAAACACTGCTTATACTGTGACTGTATCACCTAAACACTGCTTATACTGTGACTGTATCACCTAAACACTGCTTATATTGTGACTGTATCACCCAAACACTGCTTATACTGTGACTGTATCACCTAAACACTGCTTATACTGTGACTGTATCACCTAAACACTGCTTATACTGTGACTGTATCACCTAAACACTGCTTATACTGTGACTGTATCACCCAAACACTGCTTATACTGTGACTATCACCCAAACACTGCTTATACTGTGACTGTATCACCCAAACACTGCTTATACTGTGACTGTATCACCCAAACACTGCTTATACTGTGACTGTGTCACCTAAACACTGCTTATACTGTGACTGTATCACCCAAACACTGCTTATACTGTGACTGTGTCACCCAAACACCGCTTATACTGTGACTGTATCACCTAAACACTGCCTATACTGTGACTGTATCACCTAAACACTGCTTATACTGTGACTGTATCACCTAAACACTGCTTATACTGTGACTGTGTCACCCAAACACTGCTTATACTGTGACTGTATCACCTAAACACTGCCTATACTGTGACTGTATCACCTAAACACTGCTTATACTGTGACTGTATCACCCAAACACTGCTTATACTGTGACTGTGTCACCCAAACACTGCTTATACTGTGACTGTATCACCCAAACACTGCTTATACTGTGACTGTATCACCCAAACACTGCTTATACTGTGACTGTATCACCTAAACACTGCTTATACTGTGACTGTATCACCTAAACACTGCTTATACTGGGAATGTATCACCCAAACACTGCTTATACTGTGACTGTATCACCTAAACACTGCTTATACTCTGACTGTATCACCCAAACACTGCTTATACTCTGACTGTATCACCCAAACACTGCTTATACCGTGACTGTATCACCCAAACACTGCTCATACTGTGACTGTATCACCCAAACACCGCTTATACTGTGACTGTATCACCCAAACACTGCTTATACTGTGACTGTATCACCTACACACTGCTTATACTGTGACTGTATCACCTAAACACTGCTTATCCTGTGACTGTCTCACCTAAACACTGCTTATCCTGTGACTGTCTCACCCAAACACTGCTTATACTGTGACTGTAGAGAATAAAACATGATCTATACATTATTAGCATAATTGCAGCAAATGCATATACTAAGAGAAAAAAATGGTGTAAATGTGTCTGTCTCCTGCTTATGACATCACCTTGTGGCTTGATATGCAAATAAATAATTTTCAATTTGGAATGTGTAATTTGCCACATTATGATGTCTGTGTCTCCTGTGTATGACATTTAAAACAATTATTTCATGAATAAAGGTCCAAATGAATTGTGGAATGCGCAGGGGAGGCGGGGAGACGTGGAATGTGCAGGGGAGATGGGGAGACATGGAATGTGCAGTGGAGGCGTGTAATGCGCAGGGGAGGGGGGGAGACGCGGAATGCGCAGGGGAGATGGGGAGACATGGAATGTGCAGGGGAGGCGTGTAATGCGCAGGGGAGGCGGGGAGACGCGGAATGCGCAGGGGAGATGGGGAGACATGGAATGCGCAGGGGAGGCGTGTAATGGGCAGGGGAGGCGCGTAATGCGCAGGGGAGGCGCGTAATGCGCAGGGGAGGCGCGGAATGCGCAGGGGAGATTTATGCATCAGTTTCTGGTTTCACCAAATATATTCCCTCGACAGCAACTCGAGCACCGAGATGAGGAACTGGAGGAATATCAGTCTCTCCTTGAGAAAAAGCTGGAAGAAGCAGGAAGGTGGAAGAGAGATCTTAGGATCCGAGCAAAGGTATCACTTCCGACTGGTGTTATAAAGCCTGAAACTAGGACAGCACACCTTCCTCCCCATGATCCCCTCTCTCTATAAGTCACACTAGATGCCTGCTTTAATTACTGATTCATTAACAAAGAGAATTGCAGGGAACCGACAAGGGAATTTCAGGTGAATGGGAAAATATTTCCAACTCGGCTACTTTGGAATTGAGTTTGAACTTCCCTTCTCAATTCCCTCTGTCATGATGCAGACAGTTTCTGCTCCTAATGTAAAGTCAATTTGTTGTATTAATAGTGGGACCGTTACCTGCGCTGTGACGGGAGCCCAGACCCCACCCTGCTCCCCGAAATAAACACATTTAAAGGCGTCTGGACAGGAGAGAAGAATGAGGAGTTCCAGTCTGTCCTCTATAGAAGCTCTCTGGTGCTGGAGGTAACACCATTACATACGTATTATGATATATACAGGATGGTCCACAGCTCAGACTCCATTACCATAATTAGCTTTTATATCAGAATTCCTGCAAAAATGAGTCAGTTTGACAAGATACAGTAACCAAAATACATAATTTCCCCCAGATACATGCTGACCAAATTCACTATATGTGGTATGAGCCGGGGCTTCCCATCTGGACAATATATTAGCAGCTTCAGGCAAATCTTAATTCTATGGAGACAATAGCAAGATATGAAACAGAGCATCATCTGATGTGTAAAGAGGATTCAAAGATTTAACAAAGAAAAAAACTTATTTATCTTCATGTTAAGTAATGGATTTGTGAGTAATAAAATAGATTACAGTATTTTACTAGTAATTAATAAATTATAATGTAAAGCTAACTTGAGATGAGGACAATGACATGTTTGAATATTCTGTAGATCCGTTAACCCAGTGATAGAATAGATTTTCTCTGGAATCGGAAGTCTCCCATCATCTCACGTCTTCCCTGTACCCATCATCTCACATCTTCCCTGTACCCATCATCTCACGTCTCTCCTGTACCCACCATCTCACGTCTTCCCTGTACCCATCATCTCACGTCTTCCCTGTACCCAGCATCTCACGTCTTCCCTGTACCCATCATCTCACGTCCCTCCTGTACCCATCATCTCACGTCTTCCCTGTACCCATCATCTCACGTCTCTCCTGTACCCATCATCTCACGTCTCTCCTGTACCCATCATCTCACGTCTCCCCTGTACCCAGCATCTCACGTCTTCCCTGTACCCAGCATCTCACGTCTTCCCTGTACCCAGCATCTCACGTCTTCCCTGTACCCAGCATCTCACGTCTTCCCTGTACCCAGCATCTCACGTCTTTCCTGTACCCAGCATCTCACGTCTTCCCAGTACCCAGCATCTCACGTCTTCCCTGTACCCAGCATCTCACGTCTTCCCTGTACCCAGCATCTCACGTCTTCCCTGTACCCAGCATCTCACGTCTTCCCTGTACCCAGCATCTCACGTCTTCCCTGTACCCAGCATCTCACGTCTTCCCTGTACCCAGCATCTCACGTCTTCACTGCACCCAGCATCTCACGTCTCTCCTGTACCCATCATCTCACGTCTATCCTATACCCATCATCTCACGTATTCCCTGTACCCAGCATCTCACGTCTCTCCTGTACCCAGCATCTCACGTCTCTCCTGTACCCAGCATCTCACGTCTTCCCTGTACCCATCATCTCACGTCTTCCCTCTACCCATCATCTCACGTCTTCCCTGTACCCAGCATCTCACGTCTTCCCTGTACCCAGCATCTCACGTCTTCCCTGTACCCAGCATCTCACGTCTCTCCTGTACCCAGCATCTCACGTCTCTCCTGTACCCATCATCTCACGTCTATCCTATACCCATCATCTCACGTATTCCCTGTACCCAGCATCTCACGTCTCTCCTGTACCCAGCATCTCACGTCTCTCCTGTACCCAGCATCTCACGTCTTCCCTGTACCCAGCATCTCACGTCTTCCCTGTACCCAGCATCTCACGTCTCTCCTGTACCCAGCATCTCACGTCTTCCCTGTACCCATCATCTCACGTCTTCCCTGTACCCATCATCTCACGTCTTCCCTGTACCCAGCATCTCACGTCTTCCCTGTACCCAGCATCTCACGTCTTCCCTGTACCCAGCATCTCACGTCTTCCCTGTACCCAGCATCTCACGTCTTCCCTGTACCCAGCATCTCACGTCTTCCCTGTACCCAGCATCTCACGTCTTCCCTGTACCCAGCATCTCACGTCTCTCCTGTACCCATCATCTCACGTCTTCCCTGTACCCAGCATCTCACGTCTCTCCTGTACCCAACATCTCACGTCTCTCCTGTACCCATCATCTCACGTCTCTCCTGTACCCATCATCTCACGTCTCTCCTGTACCCATCATCTCACGTCTTCCCTGTACCCATCATCTCACGTCTTCCCTGTACCCATCATCTCACGTCTTCCCTGTACCCAGCATCTCACGTCTCTCCTGTACCCATCATCTCACGTCTCTCCTGTACCCATCATCTCACGTCTTCCCTGTACCCATCATCTCACGTCTTCCCTGTACCCAGCATCTCACGTCTTCCTTGTACCCAGCATCTCACGTCTTCCCTGTACCCAGCATCTCACGTCTTCCCTGTACCCAGCATCTCACGTCTTCCCTGTACCCAGCATCTCACGTCTTCCCTGTACCCAGCATCTCACGTCTTCCCTGTACCCAGCATTTCACTTCTTCCCTGTACCCAGCATCTCACGTCTTCCCTGTACCCAGCATCTCACGTCTTCCCTCTACCCAGCATCTCACGTCTTCCCTCTACCCAGCATCTCACGTCTCTCCTGTACCCAGCATCTCACGTCTTCCCTGTACCCATCATCTCACGTCTTCCGTGTATGCATCAGAGATAATATCAGTGTTAAACAGAATGACAAAGTTCAGTGCAAATTAATCTTATAGAAACTGGAAATTACCATGATTTGCAGTCGGAAACCTTCAACATTCATTCTATAGTTGGATTATTGTTGTGTAAGACTTTTAGACTCTATGAAAATTATTTGTAAAGTGGGGCAATCATGGAGTATAATTTTGCCCCAGAATAAAGTTTTATAATACCCCCCCCCCCCCCCCCCCGTTTATGGTAAGACCTCCTATAACTGGATTGTGTAAATGCAGCTAATCCGGGAGCTGGAGTTTCTCATTCTGGACACCCCTCCAGAAGAGATTACGGAGCGTGATCTGGCACAGTATCGGCTGACTCTCCTGGAGCTGCAACTTCTCCTTCATCAGAAATTCAATGATGCCACCGAGCATCTCTTAAAGGTGAGGGCTAAACATTAAACACACATTCATGTCTGTAATGTACCGGCAGGTCCCCTCTGATCACTTATTCCTTGCAGAATGCCACTATGCTGTCTGACATCGATACCGGTAACATGCAGAAAGTCATCAAAAACGAAAATGTTATACTGTGTGTCTGGGCCAATCTCACCAAGAACCCGAGGTACTGTCCAAATGCATGTCTGCAGATTACAGTCACAGTATAAGCAGTGTTTGGGTGATACAGTCACAGTATAAGCAGTGTTTGGGTGATACAGTCACAGTATAAGCAGTGTTTGGGTGATACAGTCACAGTATAAGCAGTGTTTGGGTGACACAGTCACAGTATAAGCAGTGTTTGGGTGACACAGTCACAGTATAAGCAGTGTTTGGGTGACACAGTCACAGTATAAGCAGTGTTTGGGTGATACAGTCACAGTATAAGAAGTGTTTAGGTGATACAGTCACTGTATAAGCAGTGTTTGGGTGACACAGTCACAGTATAAGCAGTGTTTAGGTGATACAGTCACAGTATAAGCAGTGTTTGGGTGATACAGTCACAGTATAAGCGTGTTTAGATGATACAGTCACAGTATAAGCATGTTTAGGTGATACAGTCACAGTATAAGCAGTGTTTAGGTGATACAGTCACAGTATAAGCAGTGTTTGGGTGATACAGTCACAGTATAAGCAGTATTTAGGTGACACAGTCACAGTATAAGCAGTGTTTAGGTGATACAGTCACAGTATAAGCAGTGTTTGGGTGATACAGTCACAGTATAAGCAGTGTTAGTCCCACTATAAGCAGTGTTTGGGTGATACAGTCACAGTATAAGCAGTGTTTGGGTGATACAGTCACAGTATAAGCAGTGTTAGTCCCACTATAAGCAGTGTTTGGGTGATACAGTCACAGTATAAGCAGTGTTTGGGTGATACAGTCACAGTATAAGCAGTGTTAGTCCCACTATAAGCAGTGTTTGGGTGATACAGTCACAGTATAAGCAGTGTTTGGGTGATACAGTCACAGTAAAAGCATTATTTAGGTGACACAGTCACAGTATAAGCAGTGTTTGGGTAATACAGTCACAGTATAAGCAGTGTTTAGGTGATACAGTCACAGTATAAGCAGTGTTTAGGTGATACAGTCACAGTATAAGCAGTGTTTAGGTGATACAGTCACAGTATAAACAGTGTTTGGGTGATACAGTAACAGTATAAGCAGTGTTTGGGTGATACAGTAACAGTATAAGCAGTGTTTGGGTGATACAGTCACAGTATAAGCAGTGTTTGGGTGATACAGTCACAGTATAAGCAGTGTTTGGGTGATACAGTCACAGTATAAGCAGTGTTTGTGTGATACAGTCACAGTATAAGCAGTGTTTAGGTGATACAGTCACAGTATAAGCAGTGTTTAGGTGACAGTCACAGTATAATCAGTGTTTGGGTGATACAGTCACAGTATAAGCAGTGTTTGGGTGATATAGTCACAGTATAAGCAGTGTTTGGGTGATACAGTCACAGTATAAGCAGTTTTTGGGTGATACAGTCACAGTATAAGCAGTGTTTGGGTGATACAGTCCCAGTATAAGCAGTGTTTGGGTGATACAGTCCCAGTATAAGCAGTGTTTGGGTGATACAGTCACAGTATAAGCAGTGTTTAGGTGATACAGTCACAGTATAAGCAGTTTTTGGGTGATACAGTCACAGTATAAGCAGTGTTTGGGTGATACAGTCACAGTATAAGCAGTTTTTGGGTGATACAGTCACAGTATAAGCAGTGTTTAGGTGATACAGTCACAGTATAAGCAGTGTTTGGGTGACAGTCACAGTATAAGCAGTGTTTAGGTGATACAGTCACAGTATAAGCAGTGTTTGGGTGATATAGGTGAGATGTCTCTCATAAGTACTATATAAAGGGAAAAAATATATGAAAAAAATATATAGTGTAAAATATTATGACAAATTGCATAGGCACCAAAAAATATATATGAAGTGCACACTCACAGTCGCAGTACTCGTGAATTAGGCTTGTGGAGACCCACAGTGGCGGAAAAGAATATCCTCTGCTCTTGATATATATAAAACATAATAAAATCTTACTGTAAAAACAGCAATGTCCATTGTAATATTGTATTATGTTTTATACTATGTGAATACATGTTGGTACTTATCTTCCTGCCTCCTCGTCCCCCTATGTGCTGCTATCTGGCGGTATCAAGAACAGAGGATATTCTTTTCTGCCGCTGTAGGTCTCCACAAGCCTTATTCCTGAGTACTGCGACTGTGAGTGTGCACTTCATGTATATTTTTGGTTCCTATGCAAATTGTCATAATATATTACACTATATATTTTTTTCATATATTTTTCCCTTTATATAATACTTATGAGAGACATCTCACCTATTATCGTGAGTGTGCAAAGTGTTTGATTTAGCGCATTTAATCACTTTATTTTGATTTTTTTGCACGTTATTGTTAGGAGTGAAACACTAGCTGATTTTTGTGCTGCTCACTCTATCACATATAGGCGCAGTGTATTATCTTTGTATATGTTAATCCATGTTATTGATAATCCTTGATAAATTAAAAGGAATGAATGGGGTCAATAAAATCATTTATACGTTTTTAAACGCCCCGGATTAATTACTTTAAATATAAAGGAGTGAGAGAGGGAGAGAGAGAGTGAGTGCAGACTGTGCGAGAGATTCTGAGGGAGTGAGAGAGGGAGAGAGAGAGTGTGTGCAGACTGTGCGAGAGATTCTGAGGGAGAGAGTGTGTGCAGACTGTGCGAGAAATTCTGAGGGAGTGAGAGAGGGAGAGAGAGTGTGTGCAGACTGTGCGAGAGATTCTGAGGGAGAGAGAGAGGGAGAGAGTGTGTGCAGACTGTGCGAGAGATTCTGAGGGAGTGAGAGAGGGAGAGAGAGAGTGTGTGCAGACTGTGCGAGAGATTCTGAGGGAGAGAGAGAGGGAGAGAGAGAGTGTGTGCAGACTGTGCGAGAGATTCTGAGGGAGTGAGAGAGGGAGAGAGAGAGGGAGAGAGAGAGTGTGTGCACACTGTGCGAGAGATTCTGAGGGAGAGAGAGAGGGAGAGAGAGAGAGAGTGTGTGCAGACTGTGCGAGAGATTCTGAGGGAGAGAGAGAGTGTGTGTAGACTGTGCGAGAGATTCTGAGGGAGTGAGAGAGGGAGAGAGAGAGTGTGTGCAGACTGTGCGAGAGATTCTGAGGGAGAGAGAGAGGGAGAGAGAGAGTGTGTACAGACTGCGAGAGATTCTGAGGGAGAGAGAGAGGGAGAGAGAGAGTGTGTGCAGACTGTGCGAGAGATTCTGAGGGAGAGAGAGTGTGTGTGCAGACTGTGCGAGAGATT
>CM069858.1:3318961-3338961 GCA_036172795.1 Pelodytes ibericus | reverse complement strand
TGTGTGCAGACTGTGCGAGAGATTCTGAGGGAGTGAGAGAGGGAGAGAGAGAGTGTGTGCAGACTGTGCGAGAGATTCTGAGGGAGAGAGAGTGTGTGCAGACTGTGCGAGAGATTCTGAGGGAGAGAGAGAGGGAGAGAGAGAGTGTGTGCAGACTGTGCGAGAGATTCTGAGGGAGAGAGAGAGTGTGTACAGACTGTGCGAGAGATTCTGAGGGAGTGAGAGAGGGAGATAGAGAGTGTGTGCAGACTGTGCGAGAGATTCTGAGGGAGTGAGAGAGGGAGAGAGAGAGTGTGTGCAGACTGTGCGAGAGATTCTGAGGGAGAGAGAGAGGGAGAGAGAGAGTGTGTGCAGACTGTGCGAGAGATTCTGAGGGAGAGAGAGAGTGTGTGCAGACTGTGCGAGAGATTCTGAGGGAGAGAGAGAGTGTGTGTAGACTGTGCGAGAGATTCTGAGGGAGAGAGAGAGTGTGTGCAGACTGTGCGAGAGATTCTGAGGGAGAGAGAGAGTGTGTGCAGACTGTGCGAGAGATTCTGAGGGAGAGAGAGAGTGTGTGCAGACTGTGCGAGAGATTCTGAGGGAGAGAGAGAGGGAGAGAGAGAGTGTGTGCAGACTGTGCGAGAGATTCTGAGGGAGTGAGAGAGGGAGAGAGAGAGTGTGTGCAGACTGTGCGAGAGATTCTGAGGGAGAGAGAGAGTGTGTGCAGACTGTGCGAGAGATTCTGAGGGAGAGAGAGAGGGAGAGAGAGAGTGTGTGCAGACTGTGCGAGAGATTCTGAGGGAGTGAGAGAGGGAGAGAGAGAGTGTGTGCAGACTGTGCGAGAGATTCTGAGGGAGTGAGAGAGGGAGAGAGAGAGTGTGTGCAGACTGTGCGAGAGATTCTGAGGGAGAGAGAGAGGGAGAGAGAGAGTGTGTGCAGACTGTGCGAGAGATTCTGAGGGAGAGAGAGAGGGAGAGAGAGAGTGTGTGCAGACTGTGCGAGAGATTCTGAGGGAGTGAGAGAGGGAGAGAGAGAGTGTGTGCAGACTGTGCGAGAGATTCTGAGGGAGTGAGAGAGGGAGAGAGAGAGTGTGTGCAGACTGTGCGAGAGATTCTGAGGGAGAGAGAGAGGGAGAGAGAGAGTGTGTGCAGACTGTGCGAGAGATTCTGAGGGAGAGAGAGAGTGTGTGCAGACTGTGCGAGAGATTCTGAGGGAGAGAGAGAGTGTGTGCAGACTGTGCGAGAGATTCTGAGGGAGTGAGAGAGGGAGAGAGAGAGTGTGTGCAGACTGCGCGAGAGATTCTGAGGGAGAGAGAGAGGGAGAGAGAGAGTGAGAGAGAGAGTGTGTGCAGACTGTGCGAGAGATTCTGAGGGAGAGAGAGAGGGAGAGAGAGAGTGTGTGCAGACTGTGCGAGAGATTCTGAGGGAGTGAGAGAGGAGAGAGAGTGTGTGCAGACTGTGCGAGAGATTCTGAGGGAGAGAGAGAGGGAGAGAGAGAGTGTGTGCAGACTGTGCAAGAGATTCTGAGGGAGTGAGAGAGGGAGAGAGAGAGTGTGTGCAGACTGTGCGAGAGATTCTGAGGGAGAGAGAGAGGGAGAGAGAGAGTGTGTGCAGACTGTGCAAGAGATTCTGAGGGAGTGAGAGAGGGAGAGAGAGAGTGTGTGCAGACTGTGCGAGAGATTCTGAGGGAGTGAGAGAGGGAGAGAGAGTGTGTGCAGACTGTGCGAGAGATTCTGAGGGAGAGAGAGAGGGAGAGAGAGAGTGTGTGCAGACTGTGCGAGAGATTCTGAGGGAGTGAGAGAGGGAGAGAGAGAGTGTGTGCAGACTGTGCGAGAGATTCTGAGGGAGAGAGAGAGGGAGAGCGAGAGTGTGTGCAGACTGTGCGAGAGATTCTGAGGGAGAGAGAGAGAGAGAGGGAGAGAGAGTGTGTGCAGACTGTGCGAGAGATTCTGAGGGAGAGAGAGAGAGAGATAGAGAGTGTGTGCAGACTGTGCGAGAGATTCTGAGGGAGAGAGAGAGAGAGAGGGAGAGAGAGTGTGTACAGACTGTGCAAGAGATTCTGAGGGAGTGAGAGAGGGAGATAGAGAGTGTGCAGACTGTGCGAGAGATTCTGAGGGAGAGAGAGAGGGAGAGAGAGTGTGTGCAGACTGTGCGAGAGATTCTGAGGGAGTGAGAGAGGGAGAGAGAGAGTGTGTGCAGACTGTGCGAGAGATTCTGAGGGAGTGAGAGAGGGAGAGAGAGAGTGTGTGCAGACTGTGCGAGAGATTCTGAGGGAGAGAGAGAGGGAGAGAGAGTGTGTGCAGACTGTGCGAGAGATTCTGAGGGAGAGAGAGAGGGAGAGAGAGAGTGTGTGCAGACTGTGCGAGAGATTCTGAGGGAGAGAGAGAGTGTGTACAGACTGTGCGAGAGATTCTGAGGGAGTGAGAGAGGGAGATAGAGAGTGTGTGCAGACTGTGCGAGAGATTCTGAGGGAGTGAGAGAGGGAGAGAGAGAGTGTGTGCAGACTGTGCGAGAGATTCTGAGGGAGAGAGAGAGGGAGAGAGAGAGTGTGTACAGACTGTGCGAGAGATTCTGAGGGAGAGAGAGAGTGTGTGCAGACTGTGCGAGAGATTCTGAGGGAGTGAGAGAGGGAGATAGAAAGTGTGCAGACTGTGCGAGAGATTCTGAGGGAGTGAGAGAGGGAGAGAGAGAGTGTGTGCAGACTGTGCGAGAGATTCTGAGGGAGAGAGAGAGTGTGTGCAGACTGTGCGAGAGATTCTGAGGGAGAGAGAGAGTGTGTGCAGACTGTGCGAGAGATTCTGAGGGAGTGAGAGAGGGAGAGAGAGAGTGTGTGCAGACTGTGCGAGAGATTCTGAGGGAGAGAGAGAGGGAGAGAGAGAGTGTGTGCAGACTGTGCGAGAGATTCTGAGGGAGAGAGAGAGTGTGTGCAGACTGTGCGAGAGATTCTGAGGGAGAGAGAGAGGGAGAGAGAGAGTGTGTGCAGACTGTGCGAGAGATTCTGAGGGAGAGAGAGAGTGTGTGCAGACTGTGCGAGAGATTCTGAGGGAGTGAGAGAGGGAGAGAGAGAGTGTGTGCAGACTGTGCGAGAGATTCTGAGGGAGAGAGAGAGTGTGTGCAGACTGTGCGAGAGATTCTGAGGGAGAGAGAGAGTGTGTGCAGACTGTGCGAGAGATTCTGAGGGAGAGAGAGAGGGAGAGAGAGAGTGTGTGCAGACTGTGCGAGAGATTCTGAGGGAGAGAGAGAGTGTGTGCAGACTGTGCGAGAGATTCTGAGGGAGAGAGAGAGGGAGAGAGAGAGTGTGTGCAGACTGTGCGAGAGATTCTGAGGGAGAGAGAGAGTGTGTGCAGACTGTGCGAGAGATTCTGAGGGAGAGAGAGAGTGTGTGCAGACTGTGCGAGAGATTCTGAGGGAGTGAGAGAGGGAGAGAGAGAGTGTGTGCAGACTGTGCGAGAGATTCTGAGGGAGAGAGAGAGGGAGAGAGAGAGTGTGTGCAGACTGTGCGAGAGATTCTGAGGGAGTGAGAGAGGGAGAGAGAGAGTGTGTGCAGACTGTGCGAGAGATTCTGAGGGAGAGAGAGGGAGAGAGAGAGTGTGTGCAGACTGTGCAAGAGATTCTGAGGGAGAGAGAGAGGGAGAGAGAGAGTGTGTGCAGACTGTGCGAGAGATTCTGAGGGAGTGAGAGAGGGAGAGAGAGAGGGAGAGAGAGAGTGTGTGCAGACTGTGCGAGAGATTCTGAGGGAGTGAGAGAGGGAGAGAGAGAGTGTGTGCAGACTGTGCGAGAGATTCTGAGGGAGTGAGAGAGGGAGAGAGAGAGTGTGTGCAGACTGTGCGAGAGATTCTGAGGGAGAGAGAGAGGGAGAGAGAGTGTGTGCAGACTGTGCGAGAGATTCTGAGGGAGAGAGAGAGGGAGAGAGAGAGAGTGTGTGCAGACTGTGCGAGAGATTCTGAGGGAGAGAGAGAGGGAGAGAGAGAGTGTGTGCAGACTGTGCGAGAGATTCTGAGGGAGTGAGAGAGGGAGAGAGAGTGTGTGCAGACTGTGCGAGAGATTCTGAGGGAGTGAGAGAGGGAGAGAGAGAGTGTGTGCAGACTGTGCGAGAGATTCTGAGGGAGAGAGAGAGGGAGAGAGAGAGTGTGTGCAGACTGTGCGAGAGATTCTGAGGGAGAGAGAGAGTGTGTGCAGACTGTGCGAGAGATTCTGAGGGAGAGAGAGAGTGTGTGCAGACTGTGCGAGAGATTCTGAGGGAGAGAGAGAGTGTGTGCAGACTGTGCGAGAGATTCTGAGGGAGAGAGAGAGTGTGTGCAGACTGTGCGAGAGATTCTGAGGGAGAGAGAGAGTGTGTGCAGACTGTGCGAGAGATTCTGAGGGAGAGAGAGAGGGAGAGAGAGAGTGTGTGCAGACTGTGCGAGAGATTCTGAGGGAGTGAGAGAGGGAGAGAGAGAGTGTGTGCAGACTGTGCGAGAGATTCTGAGGGAGAGAGAGAGGGAGAGAGAGAGTGTGTGCAGACTGTGCGAGAGATTCTGAGGGAGAGAGAGAGGGAGAGAGAGAGTGTGTGCAGACTGTGCGAGAGATTCTGAGGGAGTGAGAGAGGGAGAGAGAGAGTGTGTGCAGACTGTGCGAGAGATTCTGAGGGAGTGAGAGAGGGAGAGAGAGAGTGTGTGCAGACTGTGCGAGAGATTCTGAGGGAGAGAGAGAGGGAGAGAGAGAGTGTGTGCAGACTGTGCGAGAGATTCTGAGGGAGAGAGAGAGGGAGAGAGAGAGTGTGTGCAGACTGTGCGAGAGATTCTGAGGGAGTGAGAGAGGGAGAGAGAGAGTGTGTGCAGACTGTGCGAGAGATTCTGAGGGAGTGAGAGAGGGAGAGAGAGAGTGTGTGCAGACTGTGCGAGAGATTCTGAGGGAGAGAGAGAGGGAGAGAGAGAGTGTGTGCAGACTGTGCGAGAGATTCTGAGGGAGAGAGAGAGTGTGTGCAGACTGTGCGAGAGATTCTGAGGGAGAGAGAGAGTGTGTGCAGACTGTGCGAGAGATTCTGAGGGAGTGAGAGAGGGAGAGAGAGAGTGTGTGCAGACTGTGCGAGAGATTCTGAGGGAGAGAGAGAGGGAGAGAGAGAGGGAGAGAGAGAGTGTGTGCAGACTGTGCGAGAGATTCTGAGGGAGAGAGAGAGGGAGAGAGAGAGTGTGTGCAGACTGTGCGAGAGATTCTGAGGGAGTGAGAGAGGAGAGAGAGTGTGTGCAGACTGTGCGAGAGATTCTGAGGGAGAGAGAGAGGGAGAGAGAGAGTGTGTGCAGACTGTGCAAGAGATTCTGAGGGAGTGAGAGAGGGAGAGAGAGAGTGTGTGCAGACTGTGCGAGAGATTCTGAGGGAGAGAGAGAGGGAGAGAGAGAGTGTGTGCAGACTGTGCAAGAGATTCTGAGGGAGTGAGAGAGGGAGAGAGAGAGTGTGTGCAGACTGTGCGAAAGATTCTGAGGGAGTGAGAGAGGGAGAGAGAGTGTGTGCAGACTGTGCGAGAGATTCTGAGGGAGAGAGAGAGGGAGAGAGAGAGTGTGTGCAGACTGTGCGAGAGATTGAGAGGGAGAGAGAGAGTGTGTGCAGACTGTGCGAGAGATTCTGAGGGAGAGAGAGAGGGAGAGCGAGAGTGTGTGCAGACTGTGCGAGAGATTCTGAGGGAGAGAGAGAGAGAGAGGGAGAGAGAGTGTGTGCAGACTGTGCGAGAGATTCTGAGGGAGAGAGAGAGAGAGATAGAGAGTGTGTGCAGACTGTGCGAGAGATTCTGAGGGAGAGAGAGAGAGAGAGGGAGAGAGAGTGTGTACAGACTGTGCAAGAGATTCTGAGGGAGTGAGAGAGGGAGATAGAGAGTGTGCAGACTGTGCGAGAGATTCTGAGGGAGAGAGAGAGGGAGAGAGAGTGTGTGCAGACTGTGCGAGAGATTCTGAGGGAGTGAGAGAGGGAGAGAGAGAGTGTGTGCAGACTGTGCGAGAGATTCTGAGGGAGTGAGAGAGGGAGAGAGAGAGTGTGTGCAGACTGTGCGAGAGATTCTGAGGGAGAGAGAGAGGGAGAGAGAGTGTGTGCAGACTGTGCGAGAGATTCTGAGGGAGAGAGAGAGGGAGAGAGAGAGTGTGTGCAGACTGTGCGAGAGATTCTGAGGGAGAGAGAGAGTGTGTACAGACTGTGCGAGAGATTCTGAGGGAGTGAGAGAGGGAGATAGAGAGTGTGTGCAGACTGTGCGAGAGATTCTGAGGGAGTGAGAGAGGGAGAGAGAGAGTGTGTGCAGACTGTGCGAGAGATTCTGAGGGAGAGAGAGAGGGAGAGCGAGAGTGTGTGCAGACTGTGCGAGAGATTCTGAGGGAGAGAGAGAGAGAGAGGGAGAGAGAGTGTGTGCAGACTGTGCGAGAGATTCTGAGGGAGAGAGAGAGAGAGATAGAGAGTGTGTGCAGACTGTGCGAGAGATTCTGAGGGAGAGAGAGAGAGAGAGGGAGAGAGAGTGTGTACAGACTGTGCAAGAGATTCTGAGGGAGTGAGAGAGGGAGATAGAGAGTGTGCAGACTGTGCGAGAGATTCTGAGGGAGAGAGAGAGGGAGAGAGAGTGTGTGCAGACTGTGCGAGAGATTCTGAGGGAGTGAGAGAGGGAGAGAGAGAGTGTGTGCAGACTGTGCGAGAGATTCTGAGGGAGTGAGAGAGGGAGAGAGAGAGTGTGTGCAGACTGTGCGAGAGATTCTGAGGGAGAGAGAGTGTGTGCAGACTGTGCGAGAGATTCTGAGGGAGAGAGAGAGGGAGAGAGAGAGTGTGTGCAGACTGTGCGAGAGATTCTGAGGGAGAGAGAGAGTGTGTACAGACTGTGCGAGAGATTCTGAGGGAGTGAGAGAGGGAGATAGAGAGTGTGTGCAGACTGTGCGAGAGATTCTGAGGGAGTGAGAGAGGGAGAGAGAGAGTGTGTGCAGACTGTGCGAGAGATTCTGAGGGAGAGAGAGAGGGAGAGAGAGAGTGTGTGCAGACTGTGCGAGAGATTCTGAGGGAGAGAGAGAGTGTGTGCAGACTGTGCGAGAGATTCTGAGGGAGAGAGAGAGTGTGTGTAGACTGTGCGAGAGATTCTGAGGGAGAGAGAGAGTGTGTGCAGACTGTGCGAGAGATTCTGAGGGAGAGAGAGAGTGTGTGCAGACTGTGCGAGAGATTCTGAGGGAGAGAGAGAGTGTGTGCAGACTGTGCGAGAGATTCTGAGGGAGAGAGAGAGGGAGAGAGAGAGTGTGTGCAGACTGTGCGAGAGATTCTGAGGGAGTGAGAGAGGGAGAGAGAGAGTGTGTGCAGACTGTGCGAGAGATTCTGAGGGAGAGAGAGAGTGTGTGCAGACTGTGCGAGAGATTCTGAGGGAGTGAGAGAGGGAGAGAGAGAGTGTGTGCAGACTGTGCGAGAGATTCTGAGGGAGTGAGAGAGGGAGAGAGAGAGTGTGTGCAGACTGTGCGAGAGATTCTGAGGGAGTGAGAGAGGGAGAGAGAGAGTGTGTGCAGACTGTGCGAGAGATTCTGAGGGAGAGAGAGAGGGAGAGAGAGAGTGTGTGCAGACTGTGCGAGAGATTCTGAGGGAGAGAGAGAGGGAGAGAGAGAGTGTGTGCAGACTGTGCGAGAGATTCTGAGGGAGTGAGAGAGGGAGAGAGAGAGTGTGTGCAGACTGTGCGAGAGATTCTGAGGGAGTGAGAGAGGGAGAGAGAGAGTGTGTGCAGACTGTGCGAGAGATTCTGAGGGAGAGAGAGAGGGAGAGAGAGAGTGTGTGCAGACTGTGCGAGAGATTCTGAGGGAGAGAGAGAGTGTGTGCAGACTGTGCGAGAGATTCTGAGGGAGAGAGAGAGTGTGTGCAGACTGTGCGAGAGATTCTGAGGGAGTGAGAGAGGGAGAGAGAGAGTGTGTGCAGACTGCGCGAGAGATTCTGAGGGAGAGAGAGAGGGAGAGAGAGAGGGAGAGAGAGAGTGTGTGCAGACTGTGCGAGAGATTCTGAGGGAGAGAGAGAGGGAGAGAGAGAGTGTGTGCAGACTGTGCGAGAGATTCTGAGGGAGTGAGAGAGGAGAGAGAGTGTGTGCAGACTGTGCGAGAGATTCTGAGGGAGAGAGAGAGGGAGAGAGAGAGTGTGTGCAGACTGTGCAAGAGATTCTGAGGGAGTGAGAGAGGGAGAGAGAGAGTGTGTGCAGACTGTGCGAGAGATTCTGAGGGAGAGAGAGAGGGAGAGAGAGAGTGTGTGCAGACTGTGCAAGAGATTCTGAGGGAGTGAGAGAGGGAGAGAGAGAGTGTGTGCAGACTGTGCGAAAGATTCTGAGGGAGTGAGAGAGGGAGAGAGAGTGTGTGCAGACTGTGCGAGAGATTCTGAGGGAGAGAGAGAGGGAGAGAGAGAGTGTGTGCAGACTGTGCGAGAGATTCTGAGGGAGTGAGAGAGGGAGAGAGAGAGTGTGTGCAGACTGTGCGAGAGATTCTGAGGGAGAGAGAGAGGGAGAGCGAGAGTGTGTGCAGACTGTGCGAGAGATTCTGAGGGAGAGAGAGAGAGAGAGGGAGAGAGAGTGTGTGCAGACTGTGCGAGAGATTCTGAGGGAGAGAGAGAGAGAGATAGAGAGTGTGTGCAGACTGTGCGAGAGATTCTGAGGGAGAGAGAGAGAGAGAGGGAGAGAGAGTGTGTACAGACTGTGCAAGAGATTCTGAGGGAGTGAGAGAGGGAGATAGAGAGTGTGCAGACTGTGCGAGAGATTCTGAGGGAGAGAGAGAGGGAGAGAGAGTGTGTGCAGACTGTGCGAGAGATTCTGAGGGAGTGAGAGAGGGAGAGAGAGAGTGTGTGCAGACTGTGCGAGAGATTCTGAGGGAGTGAGAGAGGGAGAGAGAGAGTGTGTGCAGACTGTGCGAGAGATTCTGAGGGAGAGAGAGAGGGAGAGAGAGTGTGTGCAGACTGTGCGAGAGATTCTGAGGGAGAGAGAGAGGGAGAGAGAGAGTGTGTGCAGACTGTGCGAGAGATTCTGAGGGAGAGAGAGAGTGTGTACAGACTGTGCGAGAGATTCTGAGGGAGTGAGAGAGGGAGAGAGAGAGTGTGTGCAGACTGTGCGAGAGATTCTGAGGGAGAGAGAGAGGGAGAGAGAGAGTGTGTACAGACTGTGCGAGAGATTCTGAGGGAGAGAGAGAGTGTGTGCAGACTGTGCGAGAGATTCTGAGGGAGTGAGAGAGGGAGATAGAAAGTGTGCAGACTGTGCGAGAGATTCTGAGGGAGTGAGAGAGGGAGAGAGAGAGTGTGTGCAGACTGTGCGAGAGATTCTGAGGGAGAGAGAGAGTGTGTGCAGACTGTGCGAGAGATTCTGAGGGAGAGAGAGAGTGTGTGCAGACTGTGCGAGAGATTCTGAGGGAGTGAGAGAGGGAGAGAGAGAGTGTGTGCAGACTGTGCGAGAGATTCTGAGGGAGAGAGAGAGGGAGAGAGAGAGTGTGTGCAGACTGTGCGAGAGATTCTGAGGGAGAGAGAGAGTGTGTGCAGACTGTGCGAGAGATTCTGAGGGAGAGAGAGAGGGAGAGAGAGAGTGTGTGCAGACTGTGCGAGAGATTCTGAGGGAGAGAGAGAGTGTGTGCAGACTGTGCGAGAGATTCTGAGGGAGTGAGAGAGGGAGAGAGAGAGTGTGTGTAGACTGTGCGAGAGATTCCGAGGGAGAGAGAGAGTGTGTGCAGACTGTGCGAGAGATTCTGAGGGAGAGAGAGAGTGTGTGCAGACTGTGCGAGAGATTCTGAGGGAGAGAGAGAGGGAGAGAGAGAGTGTGTGCAGACTGTGCGAGAGATTCTGAGGGAGAGAGAGAGTGTGTGCAGACTGTGTGAGAGATTCTGAGGGAGAGAGAGAGTGTGTGCAGACTGTGCGAGAGATTCTGAGGGAGAGAGAGAGTGTGTGCAGACTGTGCGAGAGATTCTGAGGGAGTGAGAGAGGGAGAGAGAGAGTGTGTGCAGACTGTGCGAGAGATTCTGAGGGAGAGAGAGAGTGTGTGCAGACTGTGCAAGAGATTCTGAGGGAGTGAGAGAGGGAGAGAGAGTGTGTGCAGACTGTGCGAGAGATTCTGAGGGAGTGAGAGAGTGTGTGCAGACTGTGCGAGAGATTCTGAGGGAGTGAGAAAGGGAGAGAGAGAGTGTGTGCAGACTGTGCGAGAGATTCTGAGGGAGAGAGAGAGGGAGAGAGAGAGTGTGTGCAGACTGTGCGAGAGATTCTGAGGGAGTGAGAAAGGGAGAGAGAGAGTGTGTGCAGACTGTGCGAGAGATTCTGAGGGAGTGAGAGAGGGAGAGAGAGTGTGTGCAGACTGTGCGAGAGATTCTGAGGGAGGGAGAGAGAGAGTGTGTGCAGACTGTGCGAGAGATTCTGAGGGAGTGAGAGAGGGAGAGAGAGTGTGTGCAGACTGTGCGAGAGATTCTGAGGGAGAGAGAGAGGGAGAGAGAGAGTGTGTGCAGACTGTGCGAGAGATTCTGAGGGAGAGAGAGAGGGAGAGAGAGAGTGTGTGCAGACTGTGCGAGAGATTCTGAGGGAGTGAGAGAGGGAGAGAGAGAGTGTGTGCAGACTGTGCGAGAGATTCTGAGGGAGTGAGAGAGGGAGAGAGAGAGTGTGTGTAGACTGTGCAAGAGATTCTGAGGGAGTGAGAGAGGGAGAGAGAGAGTGTGTGCAGACTGTGCGAGAGATTCTGAGGGAGAGAGAGAGGGAGAGAGAGAGTGTGTGCAGACTGTGCGAGAGATTCTGAGGGAGTGAGAGAGGGAGAGAGAGAGTGTGTGCAGACTGTGCGAGAGATTCTGAGGGAGTGAGAGAGGGAGAGAGAGAGTGTGTGCAGACTGTGCGAGAGATTCTCCTGTTCCCAGGGCAGCATTATTTTTAAATTGTTATAACTGTTCCACATTCATGTGCTCTGGGTCCAGTGATGACTGTTTCTCTGCAGATTTAAGGGCTATGACTTTGCAGAAGAAGCCATCCGCTTTGATTTACCCAAACCCCTGGCAGTCAGCAGCGTCGCTGTACGCATCCTGCACACGGCCTTCGATCATCTCTCGTGCCAGAGCCGCACTTTCCTGCCGCGGGTGAAAGAGGTGGAGGAATTTGTGGCGGTGGCAGAGGTCCGTGACGTGTTGGAGAGCCATTTGGGAGAGTTTGAGCCGGCAGCGGAGGAACATAATGTGAGAGAGTCTGTGATTGTGGCTGACGAAGAAGCAAAGGCAGGCGATAGAAAGGTAGGATTTAATGCATAGCATAATGACTTGAGCCCGTCTCGTCTCCGATACAGAAAGGGGCGGGGACTCCTAGTTTGTGGGTGGGGCTTAAATGATGACATTAATGCATTTTATTGTAGTCTCCACTATGAGTCTTCGATAATGTGCATTCCCAGCATTTGGTGGGCAGTGCTTGCCTTCAGCCTCCCATGTACCCTGCGAGTCCCCCGTGGGTGGAGCCTGACCTTATGCAAAAATCCTACACATAGGAAATATGCTATAGGCCCCATTTTTTGGGAACTAGAGGGGACTGTCATAGAGAGCTTTATTCATGAAAGAGGGAATGGCAGGGAATTGAGAAGGGAACTTCAAACTTGAAACCAAAGTAGCCAAGTTGGAAAGTCTCTGCCCTTCAGCTGAATTTCCAAGTTTGAGATTTCCTGCCATTCTCCTTTCCATGAATGAAGCCCATTAGTCTGTAGACGTTGGCTGAGAGAGATGGGAGTGCACATTGTACACATCTGCTTGTGACAGTAAGGTTTGGGGGAGATTATCTTATCCTGAAATCACTGTTTCTTCCTAGAGTCTCCGCAGTGCATCATCCGCCAGAGAAGATGTGAGAAGTATAACCGAATCTCGTGATAATACCGGACTGGAGTCAGAGAGGAAGGCGGACAGTCAGCTGGATGACGTGTTTGAAGGTCACTTTACTGCACTTATTCATACTTAACAGCCTTCTGTTTGGTGGTCCTGGGATGAAATGGGGGCATGACCCCCACAGCATTGCAGGACCCCGCACCAGGACTGCATGACCTCTACAGCATTGCATGACCCCGCACCAGGACGGCATGACCTCTACAGCATTGCATGACCCCGCACCAGGACTGCATGACCTCTACAGCATTGCATGACCCCGCACCAGGACGGCATGACCCCGCACCAGGACAGCATGACCCCGCACCAGGACGGCATGACCCCGCACCAGGATTCCATGACCCCGCACCAGGACGGCATGACCCCGCACCAGGATTCCATGACCCCGCACCAGGATTCCATGACCCCGCACCAGGACGGCATGACCCCGCACCAGGATTCCATGACCCCGCACCAGGATTCCATGACCCCGCACCAGGACGGCATGACCCCGCACCAGGATTCCATGACCCCTACAGCATTGCATGACCCCGCACCAGGACGGCATGACCCCGCACCAGGATTCCATGACCCCGCACCAGGACGGCCTGACCCCGTACCAGGATTCCATGACCCCTACAGCATTGCATGACCCGCACCAGGACTGCATGACCCCTACAGCATTGCATGACCCCGCACCAGGACTGCATGACCTCTACAGCATTGCATGACCCCGCACCAGGACTGCATGACCTCTACAGCATTGCATGAACCCGCACCAGGACTGCATGACCTCTACAGCATTGCATGAACCCGCACCAGGACTGCATGACCCCTACAGCATTGCATGACCCTGCACCAGGACGGCATGACCCCGCACCAGGACGGCATGACCCCGCACCAGGATTCCATGACCCCACACCAGGACTGCATGACCCCGCACCAGGACTGCATGACCCCGCACCAAGGCTGCATGACCCCGCACCAGGATTCCATGACCCCGCACCAGGATTCCATGACCCCGCACCAGGACTCCATGACCCCGCACCAGGACTGCATGACCCCGCACCAGGATTCCATGACCCCGCACCAGGACTGCATGACCCCGCACCAAGGCTGCATGACCCCGGACCAGGACTGCATGACCCTGCACCAGGATTCCATGACCCCGCACCAGGACTGCATGACCCCGCACCAGGATTCCATGACCCCGCACCAGGACGGCATGACCCCGCACCAAGACGGCATGACCCCGCACCAGGACGGCATGACCCCGCACCAGGATTCCATGACCCCGCACCAGGATTCCATGACCCCGCACCAGGATTCCATGACCCCGCACCAGGATTCCATGACCCCGCACCAGGATTCCATGACCCCGCATCAGGATTCCATGACCCCGCATCAGGATTCCATGACCCCGTACCAGGATTCCATGACCCCGTACCAGGACGGCATGACCCCGCACCAGGACGGCATGACCCCGCACCAGGACGGCATGACCCCGCACCAGGACGGCATGACCCCGCACCAGGACTGCATGACCCCGCACCAGGACTGCATGACCCCGCACCAAGGCTGCATGACCCCGCACCAGGATTCCATGACCCCGCACCAGGATTCCATGACCCCGCACCAGGACTCCATGACCCCGCACCAGGACTGCATGACCCCGCACCAGGATTCCATGACCCCGCACCAGGACTGCATGACCCCGCACCTAGGCTGCATGACCCCGGACCAGGACTGCATGACCCCGCACCAGGATTCCATGACCCCGCACCAGGATTCCATGACCCCGCACCAGGACGGCATGACCCCGCACCAGGACGGCATGACCCCGCACCAGGACGGCATGACCCCGCACCAGGATTCCATGACCCCGCACCAGGATTCCATGACCCCGCACCAGGATTCCATGACCCCGCACCAGGATTCCATGACCCCGCACCAGGATTCCATGACCCCGCACCAGGATTCCATGACCCCGCACCAGGACGGCATGACCTCTACAGCATTGCATGACCCCGCACCAGGACTGCATGACCTCTACAGCATTGCATGACCCCGCACCAGGACGGCATGACCCCGCACCAGGACAGCATGACCCCGCACCAGGACGGCATGACCCCGCACCAGGATTCCATGACCCCGCACCAGGACGGCATGACCCCGCACCAGGATTCCATGACCCCGCACCATGACGGCATGACCCCGCACCAGGATTCCATGACCCCGCACCAGGACGGCATGACCCCGCACCAGGATTCCATGACCCCGCACCAGGACGGCATGACCCCGCACCAGGATTCCATGACCCCGCACCAGGACGGCCTTACCCCGTACCAGGATTCCATGACCCCTACAGCATTGCATGACCCGCACCAGGACTGCATGACCCCTACAGCATTGCATGACCCCGCACCAGGACTGCATGACCTCTACAGCATTGCATGACCCCGCACCAGGACTGCATGACCTCTACAGCATTGCATGAACCCGCACCAGGACTGCATGACCTCTACAGCATTGCATGAACCCGCACCAGGACTGCATGACCCCTACAGCATTGCATGACCCCGCACCAGGACGGCATGACCCCGCACCAGGATTCCATGACCCCGCACCAGGATTCCATGACCCCGCACCAGGACTGCATGACCCCGCACCAGGACTGCATGACCCCGCACCAGGATTCCATGACCCCGCACCAGGATTCCATGACCCCGCACCAGGATTCCATGACCCCGCACCAGGACTGCATGACCCCGCACCAGGACTGCATGACCCCGCACCAGGATTCCATGACCCCGCACCAGGACTGCATGACCCCGCACCAAGGCTGCATGACCCCGGACCAGGACTGCATGACCCCGCACCAGGATTCCATGACCCCGCACCAGGACTGCATGACCCCGCACCAGGATTCCATGACCCCGCACCAGGACGGCATGACCCCGCACCAGGACGGCATGACCCCGCACCAGGACGGCATGACCCCGCACCCGGATTCCATGACCCCGCACCAGGATTCCATGACCCCGCACCAGGATTCCATGACCCCGCACCAGGATTCCATGACCCCGCATCAGGATTCCATGACCCCGTACCAGGATTCCATGACCCCGCACCAGGACGGCATGACCCCGCACCAGGACGGCATGACCCCGCACCAGGACGGCATGACCCCGCACCAGGACGGCATGACCCCGCACCAGGATTCCATGACCCCGCACCAGGATTCCATGACCCCGCACCAGGATTCCATGACCCCGCACCAGGATTCCATGACCCCGTACCAGGACTGCATAACCCCGCACCAGGACTCCATGACCCCGCAGCATTGAACACTGTGCATGGGCAGTAAAAAGGCGCAATATGTCACCTAAACACTACTTACACTGTGACTGTAGAGAATACAAAATGATCTATACATTGTGTCAGCAGAATTGCAGCAAATGCATAAAATAAGAGAAATATATGTTTTAAATGTGTGTGTGCTGTCTGCTTATTACCGTGTGGATTGGTATGCAAATTAACTTTAACAGTATAAGCAGTGTTTGGGTGATAGTCACAGTATAAGCAGTGTTTGGGTGATACAGTCACAGTATAAGCAGTGTTTGGGTGATACAGTCACAGTATACGCAGTGTTTAGGTTATACAGTCACAATATAAGCAGTGTTTAGGTTATACAGTCACAGTATAAGCAGTGTTTGGGTGACACAGTCACAGTATAAGCAGTGTTTGGGTGATACAGTCACAGTATAAGCAGTGTTTGGGTGATACAGTCACAGTATAAGCAGTGTTTGGGTGATACAGTCCCAGTATAAGCAGTGTTTGGGTGATACAGTCACAGTATAAGCAGTGTTTAGGTGATACAGTCACAGTAAAAGCAGTCTTTGGGTGACAGTCACAGTATAAGCAGTGTTTGGGTGATACAGTCACAGTATAAGCAGTGTTTGGGTGATACAGTCACAGTATAAGCAGTGTTTGGATGATACAGTCACAGTATAAGCAGTGTTTGGGTGATACAGTCACAGTATAAGCAGTGTTTCGGTAATACAGTCACAATATAAGCAGTGTTTAGGTAATACAGTCACAATATAAGCAGTGTTTGGGTGATACAGTCCAAGTATAAGCAGTGTTTGGGTGATACAGTCACAGTATAAGCAGTGTTTGGATGATACAGTCACAGTATAAGCAGTGTTTGGGTGATACAGTCACAGTATAAGCAGTGTTTATGTAATACAGTCACAATATAAGCAGTGTTTAGGTAATACAGTCACAATATAAGCAGTGTTTGGATGATACAGTCACAGTATAAGCAGTGTTTGGGTGATACAGTCACAGTATAAGCAGTGTTTAGGTAATACAGTCACAATATAAGCAGTGTTTAGGTAATACAGTCACAATATAAGCAGTGTTTGGGTGATACAGTCACAGTATAAGCAGTGTTTAGGTGACACAGTCACAGTATAAGCAGTGTTTGGGTGATACAGTCACAGTATAAGCAGTGTTTAGGTGATACAGTCACAGTATAAGCAGTGTTTGGGTGACACAGTCACAGTATAAGCAGTGTTTGGGTGATACAGTCACAGTATAAGCAGTGTTTGGGAGACACAGTCACAGTATAAGCAGTGTTTAGGTGATACAGTCACAGTATAAGCAGTGTTTGGGTGATACAGTCACAGTATAAGCAGTGTTTGGGTGATACAGTCACAGTATAAGCAGTGTTTAGGTGATACAGTCACAGTATAAGCAGTGTTTGGGTGATACAGTCACAGTATAAGCAGTGTTTGGGTGATACAGTCACATTTTAAGCAGTGTTTAGGTGACACAGTCACAGTATGAGCAGTGTTTAGGTGATACAGTCACAGTATAAGCAGTGTTTGGGTGATACAGTCACAGTATAAGCAGTGTTTGGGTGATACAGTCACAGTATAAGCAGTGTTTAGGTGATACAGTCACAGTATAAGCAGTGTTTGGGTGATACAGTCACAGTATAAGCAGTGTTTGGGTGATACAGTCACAGTATAAGCAGTGTTTGGGTGATACAGTCACAGTATAAGCAGTGTTTGGGTGATACAGTCACAGTATAAGCAGTGTTTGGGTGATACAGTCACAGTATAAGCAGTGTTTGGGTGATACAGTCACAGTATAAGCAGTGTTTAGGTGATACAGTCACAGTATAAGCAGTGTTTAGGTGATACAATGGAGATTACTTTTCCTTTTGATGTCCGATGCAATGCTCGGCTTATCCCATCATTATGTCTTAAACTTTATCCTGATATTTCATGGTCACTGATAAATTCCATCCCTAACCCCCAATAGGTGACTCGCCATCTCCCATATTAAACGGGGAGCAGATCGACGATTCGCTGGAAGAGGATGTGGTTGATCTGCGCCAGTATTGCAGCCTGGGCGGAGTTTACTACTTCAACGTAATAACCATGCCACCGCAGAGCAAACACGTGAAAGGCTGGACCATGGTGCAGGTATGTACAGTGAGGAATGCTGACCACGTCTTACCTGACACAGGTTATTACAACCTAATGAGAGAAAAGGAATGTGTCTGAAACAGAGGCCTTTACATGGACTGTATCACCTATACAGTGCTTATACTGTGACTGTGAGTGTGTCACCTAAACACTGCTTATACTGTGACTGTGAGTGTGTCACCTAAACACTGCTTATACTGTGACTGTGAGTGTGTCACCTAAACACTGCTTATACTGTGACTGTGAGTGTGTCACCTAAACACTGCTTATACTGTGACTGTGTCACCTAAACACTGCTTATACTGTGACTGTATCACCTAAACACTGCTTATACTGTGACTGTATCACCTAAACACTGCTTATACTGTGACTGTATCACCCAAACACTGCTTATACTGTGACTGTATCACCCAAACACTGCTTACACTGTGAGTGTGTCACCTAAACACTGCTTATACTGTGACTGTGTCACCTAAACACTGCTTATACTGTGACTGTATCACCCAAACACTGCTTATACTGTGACTGTATCACCCAAACACTGCTTATACTGTGACTGTATCACCCAAACACTGCTTATACTGTGACTGTATC
Source organism: Pelodytes ibericus (assembly GCA_036172795.1). NCBI lineage: Eukaryota > Metazoa > Chordata > Amphibia > Anura > Pelodytidae > Pelodytes > Pelodytes ibericus. The sequence continues at coordinate 3,321,078 of CM069858.1, read as the reverse complement.
ACCCAAACACTGTTTATACTGTGACTGTATCACCCAAACACTGCTTATACTGTGACTGTATCACCTTAACACTGCTTATACTGTGACTGTGAGTGTGTCACCTAAACACTGCTTATACTGTGACTGTGAGTGTGTCACCTAAACACTGCTTATACTGTGACTGTGTCACCTAAACACTGCTTATACTGTGACTGTATCACCCAAACACTGCTTATACTGTGACTGTATCACCCAAACACTGCTTATACTGTGACTGTATCACCCAAACACTGCTTATACTGTGACTGTATCACCTAAACACTGCTTATACTGTGACTGTATCACCCAAACACTGCTTATACTGTGACTGTATCACCCAAACACTGCTTATACTGTGACTGTATCACCCAAACACTGTTTATACTGTGACTGTATCACCCAAACACTGTTTATACTGTGACTGTATCAACCAAACACTGCTTATACTGTGACTGTATCACCCAAACACTGCTTATACTGTGACTGTATCACCTAAACACTGCTTATACTGTGACTGTATCACCTAAACACTGCTTATACTGTGACTGTATCACCCAAACACTGCTTATACTGTGACTGTGTCACCCAAACACTGCTTATACTGTGACTGTGTCACCCAAACACTGCTTATACTGTGACTGTATCACCCAAACACTGCTTATACTGTGACTGTATCACCCAAACACGGCTTATACTGTGATTGTAGGGAATAAAAAAAGTATTAAAACTGATCTATAAATTGTGTTGACAAAGCTGTATGTAAATGCCTAAATTTAGAGGCTGTGGTTACTCCTTCTTATAACATCACCAGTGGTCTAATATGCAAATGAACTGGTTTTCAATGGGAAATGTTTTGTTTGCATGCCACAGGTGATGTCATAAGCAGTAGACACCACAGACACAACGAAAACACAGTTTTCACCTTAATTGGGAATTTGCTTGCAACGTATAGATCATTTTCACTTGTAGAAGTGATACAGTCCCTGTAACATTATCTGGCCCTTTTTCAGATTGTAGTGGTAAAATGCGTTGGGTATATGTACCATATGACCCACCAGGTGACCAATGCATTTTCTGTCTTTTCAGCTTCTGGATGGAGGACTCCAAATGCACCCCTACCCCCAAGCTTCATCTCTTACCAGCCTCCCTGCCAACATGGGGGTGTCCTTGCAGGAAAAGGACCTGGAGGGTCTTACTATGCCCCCCGTTGGGGTCTCTCTCAAAGTTCCTAACAACGTTATCTTTTTTGAGGAACCTCAGGTAGCGAGATGGGATCCTGAAGGTAATATTCAATTTATATAAAAGGGAAATATATAAACATTGTTTATTCTGTGACTGTAGATAATAAAACAAATGAAATATGATAAATACAAGGTGTTACCAACATTGCAGCAAATGCATAAAATGTGTTGTCTCCTGCTTATGACATCACCTCAATGACTGATATGCAAATTACACATTTCCCACTGAAAAATTGCAGTGTCTGGCTGATACAGTCACAGTATAAGCAGTGTTTAGCTGATACAGTCACAATATAAGCAGTGTTTAGGTGATATAGTCACAGTATAAGCAGTGTTTGGGTGACACAGTCACAGTATAAGTAGTGTTTGCGTGATACAGTCACAGTATAAGCAGTGTTTAGGTGATACAGTCATAGTATAAGCAGTGTTTGGGTGACACAGTCACAGTATAAGTAGTGTTTGGGTGATACAGTCACAGTATAAGCAGTGTTTAGGGGATACAGTCACAGTATAAGCAGTGTTTGGGTGATACAGTCACAGTATAAGCAGTGTTTAGGTGATACAGTCACAGTATAAGCAGTGTTTGGGTGATACAGTCACAGTATAAGCAGTGTTTAGGTGATACAGTCACAGTATAAGCAGTGTTTAGGTGATACAGTCACAGTATAAGCAGTGTTTGGGTGATACAGTCACAGTATAAGCAGTGTTTAGGTGATACAGTCACAGTATAAGCAGTGTTTGGGTGACACAGTCACAGTATAAGCAGTGTTTGGGTGATACAGTCACAGTATAAGCAGTGTATAGGTGACAGTCACAGTATAAGCAGTGTTTGGGTGACACAGTCACAGTATAAGCAGT
>CM069858.1:3306461-3313961 GCA_036172795.1 Pelodytes ibericus | reverse complement strand
AAACACTGCGCAGCTATTAAAGGGGATCTGTCTCCTAAACACTGCTCAGCTATTAAAGGGGCTCTGTCTCCTAAACACTGCGCAGCTATTAAAGGGGCTCTGTCTCCTAAACACTGCTCAGCTATTAAAGGGGCTCTGTCTCCTAAACACGGCTTAGCTATTAAAGGGGCTCTGTCTCCTAAACACGGCTTAGCTATTAAAGGGGCTGTCTCCTAAACACTGCGCAGCTATTAAAGGGGCTCTGTCTCCTAAACACGGCTTAGCTATTAAAGGGGAAGTCTGTACGTGTACCTGGGGCAGAATCCCTGAGTGCTGCAGTGGATCCTGTGATTACTCTCTCTCCCAGCGGGGAAGTCTGTACGTGTACCTGGGGCAGAATCCCTGAGTGCTGCAGTGGATCCTGTGATTACTCTCTCTCCCAGCGGGGAAGTCTGTACGTGTACCTGGGGCAGAATCCCTGAGTGCTGCAGTGGATCCTGTGATTACTCTCTCTCCCAGCGGGGGAGTCTGTACGTGTACCTGGGGCAGAAGCCCTTAGTGCTGCAGTGGATCCTGTGATTACTCTCCCAGCGGGGGATTCTGTACGTGTACCTGGGGGCTGTGTGTATAATACTCTCTTTTCCCTCTAATTCGGAGGCAGCAGGAAGCGGTGGAGAGAATGGCGTATAAAGAGATGGCGCTCCTCTGTGCATCATTTGCGTTTGGCTGGAGCAAATGGAATCACAACTGTGGATTTGATCACATCATTATCAAGGTATCACACAGAGAACGTACCACCATTATGAACACTGTATGGCCAAGGGCTTTAGTGCAGGGAACAGAGATGGGAATTTCAAACTTAAGCCCAAAGTAACTGAAAGGGAGAATTTTTCCAACTCTGTTACTTTGGCCTTAAGTTTGAAATTCCCTCTTTTGAACAAAGCCCATGATCTGGGCCCCAGGCCTGTGAGTGGTGCAGTTATTAGAACACAATGACAATACCAGCGTTAAAAGCTTTCTGCTCCCGAGCGTCTCTCACTGCGCACATCATCCATGCGAGACACACCTCTCTCTGAGCCACTGCACTAATCAAATCACCTTTCCTGCCCTCACTCACATCTCATGGATCTAATGGACCCCTCATCCTCTAGACACGGGTGAAACACTAGACCTTCATCTGTTAGACTGCATCTCTTATTCTGTAAGAATGTGTGCAGATTGCAAGCTTACAAGAAGGGGGGCTCTCTACTCTGGTCTGGTTCTGTGAGAGTTTTGTAATCCCCCTTTATTAAAAGGGACACTACATTTTGAATCTTTGTTTCCTTTGGAGGAGTATTAACGAGGGTCCTCTTCTCCCTAGTAACTTGGACGTATATCTCTATAGATATCCATATCTTCCTCAGATCTGGTCAGCATCTCACATAGAAACATAGAATGTGTCGCCAGATAAGAACCATTCGGTCCATCTAGTCTGCCCAAATTTTTTTTGAGTACTTTTATTAGTCCCCCGTTCCCGGTCTTATAGCTAGGATAGCCTTGTGTCTGTCCCACGCATGCTTAAAATCCTTGACTGTGTTTACCTCTACCACTTCTGCTGGAAGGCTATTCCATACATCCACTACCCTCTCAGTAAAGTAATACTTCCTGATATTACTTTTAAATCGTCTAATTTAAGACTATGTCCTCTAGTTGTGGTAGTTTTTCTTCTTTTAAATATACTCTCTTCCTTTACTGTGTTGATTCCCTTTATGTATTTAAATGTTTCTATCATATCCCCCCTGTTACGTCTTTCCTCCAAGCTATACATGTTAAGATGCTTTAACCTTTCCTGGTAAGTTTTATCCTTCAACCCATGAACCAGTTTAGTAGCCCTTCTCTGAACTCTCTCCAAAGTATCAATATCCTTCTGGAGATACGGTCTCCAGTACTGCGTACAATACTCCAAGTGAGGTCTCACCAGTGCTCTGTACAATGGCATGAGCACTTCCCTCTTCCTACTGCTAATACCTCTCCCTATGCAACCAAGCATTCTGCTAGCATTTCCTGCTGCTCTATTACATTGCCTACCTACCTTCAAGTCCTCTGAAATTATTACTCCTAAATCCCTTTCCTCAGATGTTGAGATTAGGACTGTACCAAATAGTCTATATTCTGCTTTTGGGGTTTTACGCCCAAGGTGCATAATCTTGCACTTGTCCACATTAAATGCCAGTTGCCACTGCTCTGACCATTTTTCTAGTTTAGCTAAATCATTTGCCATTTGGCTTATCCCTCCATGAATATCAACCCTGCTGCAAATCTTTGTATCATCAGCAAAAAGACATACTTTGCCAACAAGACCTTCTGCAATATCACTAATAAAAATATTAAAGAGAATGGGTCCAAGTACAGATCCCTGAGGTACCCCACTAGTAACAAGACCTTGCATTGAATATACCCCATTGACTACAACCCTCTGTTGCCTGTCACTCAGCCATTGTCTAATCCATTCCACAATATTGAAATCCAAACTCAAAGATTTCAGTTTATTGATAAGCCTTCTATGTGCGACAGTGTCACAAGCCTTACTGAAATCTAGGTAAGCAATGTCTACTGCACCACCCTGATCTATTATTTTAGTTACCCAATCAAAAAAATCAATAAGATTAGTTTGGCATGATCTCCCTGAAGTAAACCCATGCTGTCTCTGATCTTGAAATCCAAGCGACTTTAGATGTTCAACAATCCTATTCTTTAACAAGGTTTCCATTATTTTCCCCACTACTGAAGTAAGACTTACTGGTCTATAGTTGCCCGCCTCCTCCCTACTACCTTTCTTGTGAATGGGCACAACATTAGCTAATTTCCAATCTTCTGGAACTACTCCCGTTAACAATGATTGGTTAAATAAATCTGTTAACGGTTTTGCTAGTACACCACTAAGTTCTTTTAATAACTTTGGATGTATCCCATCAGGTCCCATGGACTTATTTGTCTTTACTTTAGACAGCTGAAGTTAAACCTCTTGCATCAAAAGACTCATTAGTCTTTTTCCCTAAATGAGGTCCCTTACCCTCATTTTCATTTGTAAAAACTGAACAAAAATATTCATTAAGGCAGTCTGCTAAGCCTTTATCCTCTTCTACATAGCATCCTTCTTTTGTTTTTAATCTAACTAATCCCTGTTTTACTTTCCTTTTCTCATTTATGTATCTAAAAAATGTTTTATCCCCCCTTTTCACTGACTGGGCTATAGTCTCTTCTGTGTGTGCTTTGGAAGCTCTTATAGCTTGCTTTGCCTCTTTCTGCCTACTCTTATAGATCTTTCTATCTTCCTCACTCTGAGTATTTTTATAATTACTAAATGCTAGCTTTTTATTTGTTACTATTTTAGCCACCTCTGCAGAGTACCACAGTGGTTTCTTCAATTTTTTGCTCTTACTGACAAGCCTTATGCAATTTTCTGTTGCCTTCAGTAGTGCAACTTTTAGATAATCCCATTTCTCCTGGACTCCATTTAAATTGCTCCAGTCTGATAATGACTCCTTCACACCTAATCTAATTTTAGAAAAGTCTGTTTTTCTAAAATCTAAAACTTTTGTTTTTGTGTGGTGTGACTGCGTCACTGTTCTTATATTAAACCCCACTGACTGATGATCACTAGATCCTAAACTTTCTCCTACAGTAATATCTGATAACAAATCTCCATTTGTGAACACTAAGTCTAGTATGGCCTGCTTTCGAGTTGGCTCCTCCACTACTTGTTTTAGAGATAATCCCAGTAGGGAGTTTAGGATATGCGTACTCCTGGCGCAAGTAGCTATTTTGTATTTCCAGTTCACATCAGGAAGATTAAAGTCACCCATGATGATCACTTCTCCCTTCATTGTCATTTTAGTTATTTCCTCAACTAGTAGATTATCTAACTCCTCTATTTGTCCAGGGGGCCTATAAATCACACCTACCCGAGTTACCATATGATTACCAAATTCTAATGTAACCCAAACTGACTATGTTTGCCCACTCGTGTGATCGGGGTCTGCACGGAGCGGAGGTCTCACTCTGCCGTTGCAGACACACCCTCGTTTTTACCTGATGGGACCTAATTAAGGTCTAATCTAGAGAGACAGGCGCTGGTCAGACCTGACTGCCTCCCTCCCTCCCTCCCTCCCTCCCAGGGAAGCATGGCAGCTGCCGCTCAGAGCATGTGGCCAGTTTATCCTCATACGAGGAGCCCTACATTTTTCACTTGTGCCTTTGTGTGATGCTTCTGTACCAAGTATCACGTAAAGTGTTAATGTTTATATTTTGTTTGACACCACCATATGCTATTCCAGGTTAAGGAAAGTATCCTGCCCGAGCTTTCCAATGAAGATGGCTGGTCTCTTTACATGCTGAACCCCGAGAGGAGACAGAGATTGAAGATCTCCGAATCTGCAGAGTGCTTCTCAGACGTCCTCTACACAAACAGCGAATTTCACTCCACGCTGTACCACATGATCAAAGATTACGCCAGCGCAGACGCTACGGAGAATCTCAGACACTCCCATCATCTCTTCATGGATTGTGTCCATCAGTTATTAAACATGACCAGGGTTTTAACCTATTCCTAAAAATACATAAATGGCAGAATTACACAACATTGAGAATTTTATTAAACACCCAAATACAATAAATATTTCACACAAAAATCACATTCAGTCACAACAGCCAATGAGTGCAGTAACAATCGGGACACAAGTAAAAAAAATAGCAATACATTTTTAAAGTTAAAAATACAAGGTTTGGTTTTTGCACCAGGCTATATTATAATTTAGTAAATTTAGGATTTATTCCCAATACACAGGCCTGACAGAGCACTCGGTGAGCAGTAAATATTAAGTCTCTCCTGTGATTCCTACAATAAAAATATATATATTTATTAAACAAGCAGGATTGATTTCTCTGAACCATTTTTGTGCCAGAGTTTTGCCAGTTCTTTTTTGGCATCTTACAAATGATTCAAAAATCGGAATTAAAATCCAGAGCAGTCCATAACCGGCCCCCAAGTCACACGGGAGGCTGTCCGTTGTGGTGAAGACCGGTGTAAGGCCACAAGAATTGCTGGAGGGAAGTCCACGAATTGCCAGTTCCAGCCGGTGCCCCATCGACAGGTTGCTGGAAGGAGAGTCCGGTGAGGAAGCTGACCAGCGCAGACAGCAGGACAATGGCGAGGATGGAGACCAGAACGGGTTTGTTTAGATTAAAGACAGAGCTTTTTAAATTCAGCGCCCACAGTTTCACACGTTTGCACCTGCGGGAGGAAGAGAAGTCGCTTAGCACCCAAACCGGACAGGTATTAGGGGTCATTTATAGAAACGCCGCCTGCACCGTATACAGTAAGGATGTGAAATCACCGGTTGTGACCCTCACTAAACGCTGGCGGATGTCCGCCCCCCCATTCTAAAAGCACAACCGTCAGTAAATATAACAAACACTAATCAAGAGTTTCCCACCATCAGCCTCTATATTCATGGACTGCACAGTGAGATTCAGCGAGACATGGAAGTGGCGGACTCCGCGTAGACTCTTTACACATCGGCGCACACAAGTATCTGGCACTGTATCCGTGTGCCATGTTTATAAGCAACATCCATTGAGTCGCAGCGATCAATCTGTATGCAGGAGACGTCACAGGGAATCTTCTAGATCAGAGCGGACACTGTGGGGAGGGGGGCGGGCACGGCCGACGTGCAGAGGGGGGCGGGCACGGCCGAGGTGCAGAGGGGGGCGGGCAAAAGACATTCAACACTTACATGGACCCCTTCTCTGTCGGAGAAAGCACCGTCTCTGGGGATTTTACAATCTCTTCCTTTAAATCCTCCATAATCTCCGCGCTCGTCTCATCCCTGCGCAATGTCGGAAAGACAAAATAAGGGAAAAACCAAGTCAGCGGATTTCTTTTCACTTTTTGGCCATTTTAAAAGGAAAAAAAGTAAAGATCATGAACAGCTCACTCCTGTATGAAGTTCTCCTCCGTGGGATCTCCTCGAGTGTAATTCGCTACAAAACGTTGCAGGATTGGACGGTTGTCATTCGGTTTTGATCCAACCACCTTCCTGGTTTAGGAATAAAAATATCTATAAAAGCAGTAAATAAAGTCACCAGAGAAAACAATCCAACGTCGCTCCTTATTGGAGGACTGAATTTAGGATTTTCATGTAAAACTGCCGGAGAAATGGAACTTGATTTTACATATATTAAACACGTGTACAACATACAGAGAATACGTCGGGAGACTGAACCTTTACACTATCGGTGCAGTAGGAAGTTGTATGTAATGATTTCCGAAAACCAACCTTCATCAGGTCAGATTACATGTAAGATAACAGGCCGTGAGACTTACACAGACCTTATAGGGGACATATAGCCAGGCAGTAAAAGGGATTAAAACATTACCAGCTGTTTGATCTCTTGTGCATTTTTCCATCGGACTTGTCCGTCCCAAACGAATCCTATAATGAGACGACAGAAGTCAGTAGAGCGTAATAAACCGTAGAATCGTGTCAGGACCAGCCTGCTTCATGGCTTGTGTGAAGGGGGAGGAGAGGGGAAACAAAACCGCTTCGACAGACTTTACCCATCACACGTAAAAAAACAAAAAAGAGAATCTAAAAATTCAGCGGAAATTGAGAAGAAAATTGCAAAGTTTAGGCCAACAGAAGTCCATTTATTGCGTCAGATGTCCTTTCAGTAAATAATACAAACAATGGAAAGAGGCCAGACAGACTGGATCAGATTGATACTCACCACAGCAGACCCTGAAACCATCCCCCTAGGATACGCCGGCATACTGACCCTGCGCAGAGCAGTGGGCTGGAAGAAGAACATATATATTATATTTATATTGTGTATATTTCCCAAGTGTCTCTTCACAAACCTCACGGTGCGAAGTGCGAGTAAAAGGGGCTCATCTTCCTGGCATTAGATCTGAGCCCACTCAAATGTACCAGTTTAGAGATTCATTGGGGCCAAAGTGTACCATAAACAGGACATGTCCAATCTTCCAGCCCCCCCAGGAATACAAGAGCAGACTCACCTTTGTGATCAGTGAAGACGGCAATTTGTGCAAATCATCTGCAAAGCAAGAAATATTTTAACATTTAAACCAATTTCAGGTTAATCCAGTGTGGTCTTTCTGCTTAGGGCGGCAAGCTGGACGGGGCGGCATCATTGTAAGTGCTATATCACTGCCTTGCGCTGCCTAGACAGACATCTGGGCCACCCCCACTAGATCATCAGGGAGCAATGTGGCACAGCGGACACAGACGCAGGGGAGCAATGTGGCACTTTTATGCATTTGCTGCACAAATGTATCATGTCATTATTTTTTATTCTCTACCGTCGCGGGGCAAGCCGTGCTTGGGCGGCACCGTCACTTTATATATTACAGATATTGCCCCCCTATATTTATTTCCATTCAAACAAACATTCAGTAATTATTTCTGAACGAGTCAATATTTCCAGATTGTATATTTGAATCTGACAGTTTACCAGATTGCT